>ML821305.1:120073-140298 GCA_009831015.1 Picea engelmannii
GACATCAAACAATCTTTTCCACTCCCCAAGGACTCCCACCTTCCCGAGGTGTCCATGATCACTCAATTCCTCTTGTCCCAGGAAGCCTTCCCCCAAATATACGTCCATATCGCCACCCCTTTGCACAAAAGAATGAAATTGAAAAAATGGTCCAGGAACTCCTTACTGCCGGAGTCATCCATCCTAGTACGAGCCCTTACTCCTCTCCAGTAGTCATGGTACTGAAGAAATAATGTTCTTGGAGAATGTGTCCCGACTTCCGTGCTCTCAACAAACTAACCATCAAAGACAAATTTCCCATTCCTGTCATTGATGACCTCCTGGATTAATTGAGTGGCGCCCAATTCTTCACCAAACTTGATCTTTGCTCTGGCTATCACCAAATACGTATGAAAGAGTCCGACATTCCCAAGACGACCTTTCACACTCATGAGGGCCACTACGAGTTTTTGGTCATTCCATTTGGTTTGTGTAACGCCCCCTCCACCTTTCAGAGCCTCATGAACCATGTCTTCCGCCCTTTTCTCCGTCATTTTGTCTTAGTTTTCTTTGATGATATCCTCATATATAGCAAGACATGGACAAACCATCTTACTCATGTGGATCAAGTTCTCAGCCTACTCTCTCAGCACCAGCTTTTCCTGAAACAATCCAAATGTTCTTTTGGTGCCTCCGAAGTAGAATACTTGGGTCATCTGGTGGGCAAGGATGGCGTCAGGGTGGACCCAAAAAAGATTGAAGCTATGCAAGACTGGCCGCACCCAAAGTCTCTCAAAAGCTTGCGTGGATTTTTGGGCCTCACAGGGTATTATCGCAAGTTCGTTAAGAACTTTGGAAAGATTGCAACACCTCTCACGACTCTCCTAAAAAAGAACTCTTTCACTTGGACCCCAACAACTGCTCAAGCTTTTCAAACCTTGAATATGACAATGTGCACCACTCCGGTTTTGGCCCTTCCCGACTTCACAAAGACATTTGCGTTGGAATGCGACACCTCAAGGAAATGAATTGGCGCTGTTCTTATGCAAGAGGGTCGACCTTTAGCCTTCTAGAAAACAACTGTCTGAAAAGAATCTGGGCAAACCAATTTATGAAAAAGAAATGTTGGTGATTCTGCATGCTGTTGAATTATGGCATCCTTATCTCTTGGGGCAATGATTCCAAATTAAGACTAATCATCAAAGCCTCAAGTACTTCCTGGAACAACGCATTTCCTCCCAGGAGCAACAAAAATGGGTCACTAAGCTCTTTGGATATGATTATGAGATCATTTACAAGAAGGGAAAAGACAATGTTGTGGCGTATGCACTATCCCGAAAGTATGAAGACGAAGGATCCCTTTTTTCTCTTTCCTTCATTGTACCCGATTGGCTGCAAGCTATGCACCAGGAATGGCTTCAAGACCCCAAAAGTTCGCAACTGATCCAGCAATTGTAGAACAAGGCTCAGGCTCCCCCAGGGTACTCCTGGCTCCAGGATGAGCTTCGATACAAAGGCCACTTGTATTTAAGTAAACAATCCAAGCTGAAATCCACGGTACTTTCTAAGCTTCATGCTACACCCACAGCGGGGCACTCAGGGTTCACCAAAACATATGACTGAGTCAAACGTTATTTTTTCTGGGATGGTATGAAACAGGACATCTGTAAGTTTGTGGCTGAATGTGAAGTATGTCAATGCAACAAGGGAGAAACAGTCAAATCTCCAGGCACCCTCAAACCACTTCTGATTCCCCCTGCTATTTGGAAGGATATCTCTATGGACTTTATTACAGGCTTACCCAAATCAGAGAATAAATCAGTCATAATGGTGGTGGTGGATCGCCTTTCCAAGTATGCTCATTTTTGTGCTCTTCACCACCCATTTACTGCATCCACGGTGGCTCAAATTTTCATGGATTAGGTCTTCAAGCTTCATGGCATGCCAAACTCTATTGTTTCTGATCGAGACCCAACTTTCACGAGCAATTTTTGGCAAGAACTATTTATGCTACAAGGCACCCAATTGCATCTCAGCTCAGCTTATCATCCCCAGACAGATGGTCAAACGGAAGTCATCAACAAGTGTTTGGAAACATATCTGAGGTGCTTTGCCTCTGAAAAACAACACCATTGGGCTCAATGGTTACCCCTCGTCGAATGGTGGTACAACACTACATACCATACAACCACTCGTATGACTCCTTTTGAAGCAGTGTATGGACAGAAGCCACCATCAGTTCTCTCATACTTACCGGGTACCTCGAAGGTCTAGGCGGTTGACCAAACACTTACAGTCCGAGAGGATATCCTTCGTACCCTTCAAGAGAACTTGGTCATGGCCCAGAATCGAATGAAGTAGCAAGCAGATCAAGGTCGCTCTGAACGACAATTTGCCGAAGGAGATCAGGTGTTTCTGAGACTTCAACCATATAAGCAAACTTCCCTCAAGGCCGAGCAGTGTCAGAAGCTAGCACCCAAATTTTATGGCCCTTACATAGTTCTCAAGCATGTGGGACAAGTCGCATATCAGTTAGCTTTGCCCAGTCAGTCGAAGCTACATCCTGTTTTTCATGTTTCCTGCTTGAAGAAGGTGATTGGAACGAGGTGCCGAATTCAAACCAACCTTCCCGAATTAGCTGAAGAAGGATCCATTTGGCTACAACCAGAAGTAGTTTTGGCCCAACGGGAGCATCGCCTGCGTCATAGAACCATCAAGGAAGTGCTAGTACAGTGGAAAGATATGACTCCAGCAGATGCCACTTGGGAACCAGCTACCATTCTGCAGCAGTTTCCACATCTCAAGCCTTGAGGACAAGGCTGTTTTTAAGGGGGTGGACATGTTAAGGTCATAACCCGCACATAGGTAGATCAATGTATTCGGATGTAATAAAGGTCAATATTAATAAGACCTTTCAATAAAATATAATAAGGCGGATGTAAGAAGACCTAATAGAAGCTTCCGCTTCTAGAAGGATCTTTCTCTAGATTCTTCTCTTAATAGACACATTTAGTATAAATAAGGGTCGAGGGTATGAAAACCCTAGCTTGGAGATTATTGTAACAGAGCACTGATCGACTGGAGGTTGCCCCCTCGAAGAGGCTTGTGAACATTGCTATCTGAATCAAAGTGCTATTTCTGTTGCTATTTCGTATATTATTTCTGTGTATTGTGAAGATTATGCTGGATATTTTACTGTTATTCTGTCATTTCTAGCATTTCATTTCTGTTCTGCATATTTTATATATCTGGTATCTTGCAGACATGAATGCACTTTAAATAACTCAGCATAGAAACATATAAATTGTTCTCAAACATAGAGTTAATAGACATCAATTTAACTCATAATGCAACACAAAAATAGGATAAAACACTTGTAAGTTTAACAATGGTTGTACAACCAACTGATTGGGACGAACGTTCCACCCAACCATAGATTTTTTATTGCAAATCTCAGCAAAAATTCACCCCTGAGTTTGGGTTAGCAATTCACAAAAGAGGGTGGTCTCTCATTGTTCACTCACAACTCAGAAAATCCTACAACCCACTGGTATTCTCCTACAACTATCCTGATTTTCCATTAACTCTCTTCCTCTCGACCTTCCCAACAAAAGAAATGTACCCCTTCACTACTCTTAGTTCTTCAATAGTCTCATTTGTTTATCATGGTCTCTTTAGCACAAGTAACTAGGAATGTCTCTATTGGGAACTCAAGGGAATTTACTGCTAGGAAAACTATTAGGAAAACAACAACAATCACTTGTTGTTACAGTGAAACTCACACATGAGTTCACTCTTCAGACATGATAACCTAGTTCTTTAGTATATTGATCCAAATACAGTCCAAAATTCACCCTCCATGGTTTCTCCAGCTCCAAGCTCTTCTTTTCTTCTCTCTGTAAGTTGCTCATGCCAAAAACATTGATTCTCTAAAACTGTTGTAATTTCCCATACAAATTTCCTCTCCTTTGGCTTGCTTGATTGACTCACACACTTCCCCAAGATGACTGGACTCATTCCCCATGCTCCCAATAAATATGGAATGTGAATTCTCACACTCACCTTCTTACATGCATTCAATGGTTGGATTTGGGGACACTCAATCAAAAAATTAGAAGGTTCATATGCCAATAGTAATTTTAGAAAGCGAGTTGAATTAGTAGACACATGTAATTTTCCCTTGGACCCCTCTTATACATTCTCTTAGACCCTCCCCTCTTTTGTGGATTAATTCATCCCCCATCTTTTTCCATGTCCCCTAGCAACTGACATCACATTTTATTATTAAATTCAGCAATACAACTTGCATACACATCACTTGGTCATGGCCACACATTATATCTACATTAAGCATTAACTAAAATGAGGATTATAATGAGGACGTTATAGTCCCCCTTCCCTACAATTGTTCTCCATCTTTAGTACATACTATATATATATATATATATATATATATATATATATAAGTTTACATCACAATACTTAAAGAAATACAAATTTTGCAAATTTATCAACTCCAACAACAATTCCAACCAAAAATTCCTATTCCTCTCAACTTGTCGATCCAAGGAATGTACCCCCTTCACTATTCTCATTCTATCGAGATGTACCATTTGTTTGACAGGACTCCCAATGTAGGTTGGCTAGGACTTTGAAATGTGGTTCCAGAACTCTAGCTGCTCAAAATGGAGTCTTGCATTCTTATATTATGTTTTCTTCAAAGTTGACAAAAATTTAAAGGTATTTTTCCTGCATGTTTTCTTCATGCTCCCATGTTGCGTATTCAGGACTGTAGTAGGTCCATTGAAATTTTACCATCCCTATGAATTTATTCCTGAGCACTTTGAATTTTTGGTCTAGGATGTGTACTAGTTCTACCTAGAAATCCCCTTCGTGTTCCACCTGGATCACAATCCAATCAATCACGTGGTTAGGGTTAGGCACATATTTATTTAATAATGACACATGTAATACATTATGTACTCTCACAGAAGTAGGTAATGCTAGCATGTATGCAAATGACCCTATCTTTTCTAATATCTCAAAATGTCCACAATGTCTTGCTGCCAACTTTGGACAACTTCCTAATCTTAGCGAACTTCTTTTGATCTTCAATTTTAAAAGAACATGTTTGTCCACTTAAAATATCTAAAAAATCTATTCTTGTTTGCATAAATTTTTCGTCTGTCCTGGGAATCCTTTAAATTCTGCTTGATCTTTGTCATTTTCTGTTCTATTTCCTTCAACAAATATGGCCTAATAATTGCTCTGTCTACTGGGTTATCCCAACTCATTGGCGTATTACACTTTTTTCCATACAATGCTTCAATATGGCTCATCTTTAATGAGGCTTTATACCCATTATTGTAAAAATATTCAACTAAATAAATATAATCTTCCCACTTTGATGGCTAGTTCGTCACATACATTCTAAGCATGTCTTCAATTATTTTGTTAGTCCTCTCTGTTTTTCCATCTGACTCTGGGTGATACACTATATTGAGATTTAGATTTTTCCCAAAGACTTTGAGAAAACCTTTCCAAAAATAATTTTGGATCTCTGTATGGAACTATTGCCTTAGGCACTCCATGTACCCTGACAACTTCTTTCATGTATATTTCTGCAATATTTGTTTCCTTGTGTGTCATATTCACTAGAATAAAATGTGTTGCCTTAGTTAATTTATCCACACCACCATGATGGAATCAGGCTGCTTCATTGTTCTGGGAAGATTAGTAATAAAATCAATTGTAAATACTTCCCACTTCCATTCTGGAATAGGGAATCACTGTAACAACCCTGTTGGATGTCTATGTTTAGTCTTCACCTTCCAACACTCTAGACATTTGGTTATATAATTAACCACTTATTTTTTCATTTCGAGTAAAAGATATTGGTTTCTTACAATTGCAATTGTCTTTTGATATCCTAGGTGCCCGACATATGACACATTATGCATTTCCTTCATCACTACATTTTTCAACTCATTGGAATTCGACACATAGACTTTGCCTTTGTACATGAGAATTTCATCTTCTTTTAGCTCATAATATTTACATTTCTGTTGTAAATTGCCTTGTGGTAATGTTTCTTTTATTTTTAAATATTGCTGATCTGAATTTGTTGTTGCAATACTTTTATCTTCCAGATCAGTCTTGTACATGCTAATGGATGCAGTGTTCATTTCATGAGATCTTTTGCTAAATGCACCAATCACCTGTTATTCTTTCCCTTTAATGTGCTTAATCTCAAAGTCATATTCACTCGAAAATTTCAATGATCCAGTTTGTCTGGGATTTAATGTGGGATGTCCAAAAAAATGTTTCAGACCACAATGGATGCTAATTCTAGATCACGAGTGACATAATTCCTCTCATGTTCTTTTAATGTTCTGGACTCATAACACACCACATGATTTTTTTGAGTGAGGACTCCATCGAGCCCTTGCATGAATTGGTTTACACAACAAAATCTTCATCTAGATTTGCAATATTTAGTATTGGTGCACTTGTCAATATGTCTTTTAGCTGCTGAAATCTCTCTTCACACTTGGGAGTCCATTCAAATTTCACTCATTTATTTTGCAAATAAGTGATTGGGCTTGAAATTTTTGAAAATCCTTTTATGAATCTTTGGTAATAACCGACAAGATCCATGAATGATATAACCTTCGTGAAATTTCTTGGTGCTTTCCATCCTCTAATGGCCTCTATCTTCCGGGGATCAAATGTTATCCATTATGCGGAAATTATATTCCCCAAGTAGTGAATCTTCTTTTGATAAAAGATTCACTTAATTAACTTAACATATAATTTATGCTCTCTTAAAACTTGCAACACCATTCTTAAATGTTTTTTATGTTTCTGTTCTAAATTAGAGTAGATTAGTGTACAATCTAGAAACACAATTACAAACTTGTCTCAGTATTCCTTGAACACTCCATTCATCAGACACATAAAAACAAATGGGACATTTGATAGCCCAAATGGAACTCCGTGATTTTATAATGCCCATATCTTGTCTTGAATGTCGTCTTGTTGATGTCTTCTTCCTTTATCCTTACTTGATGATAACCTCATCTCAAGTCAATCTTGGAAAATATTCTTTCACCTTTCAATTGATCAAATAAATCATCAATTCTTGGCAAAGGATATCCGTTTTTTATGGTGACCTTATTCAACTATCTGAAATCAATAAATAGCATTAAGGTTCCATGTTTCTTCTTCACAAAAAGAACTGGGGAACCACTAGGTGACGCACTTAGGTGTATATACCCATTCTTTAACAACTCTTCAAGTTGCATCTGCAACTCTTTCAACTCTGGTGTGCCCATTCTATATGGTATCTTGGACACTGGGACAACTCTTGACACCAAATCAATAAATAAATCAATGTCTCTCTTTGGTGGCAGTCCTAGGATTTCCTCAAAAACATATTTCAAATATCTCAATACCGGATGGTCTTCAATGCTTGCCACTTTAACTATGGATACCTCTTCCATATGGGTTGAAAAAATATGACATCTCTTCCTAAAGTTCTTTTTCAATTGCATACTTGAAATTTCTTTGATAACTACAACTCTTAGAATGTCCTAAACTTTTCCTTTCTTCCCTTCTTCATCAAGACATGTGATTGTATTTTTGTAACATTCTAGGATATCATGGTGTTTTTCCAACCAATCCATGACAAATAAAATCATACAAACCCAATTATATAATGTTCAGATCTACCTTTGTGCTGAGTCCATTCATGTTTATTGAAAAATCTTTAGCCAACTCATTGATCTTCCTCTCAGCCCTTGTGGCTAACTGAACTAACCAAGATTTTTTATGCTTGCTCCTTTGCAAGTGAAATATTTCAACAATGTTAGAGTTTATGTAACCATGGATAGCTCCAGAATCAATTAAAATTGCGATGGGTTGGT
Source organism: Picea engelmannii (assembly GCA_009831015.1). Lineage (NCBI taxonomy): Eukaryota > Viridiplantae > Streptophyta > Pinopsida > Pinales > Pinaceae > Picea > Picea engelmannii. Next base: position 127,978 of record ML821305.1, read on the forward strand.
TATTGTTGGACTGTCCTTTTTTGGAGAAGACTCGATTTTGCGGAAATAACATAGTTTTGAGGCAGTAAGAGTGTGTTTCAGAACAATAAACACAACAATAGAGGATCCAAGAAGTGAAAAGCGATAGCTCAGAGTGCTTGTGAGGAATGAAGTTGTCTGTCAGCTGGAAAGAACAAAAAAAGGCACCAAAACCTTCTAGAGGAAACCAAGAAAACATGGACTCAAGAAGTTGTAACAGATGAATTAAGAAGTCCCACAAAAATATTTAAGACAAAGACTTATGAAACGGGAAAAAATGTTTTTACTGATAGAGCTATTGATGTTTCACTATAGAACCTTGAGCTATCTCAACCCTAGGTTTTGTAATGAGAATTGTATGTGTAATGTGTCGGGCCTTAGCTATGTTTTCCAAGGCTGTGATCAAACCAATCGTGAAATGTAGTTACAGAGATTCCACTCATCTGAGATCCAACTATTGTATTCCCTTTGATGTCTGAGTAATGAATATATGAGCAATGGTATTTGGGGTCTAAAATTTGTTTAATTGTGTGTGAATACTAAGATATTCATCTGTGCACATGTTATCTATGTTCCTTTAGTTATTCAGTTAATGTTTAGGAATACTCTCACAAGAAGAATTTGTCCACAAGTGATGTGTTTCAATCTTCCGTTCTGGTTATGATGTCTACGTATAATATTTTATACTCTTGTTCTTAGGTCTGGTTGGGTTGTGTTCTTCCCACCACTTCATTCTGTTTGACCCCACTCCATTCCACATAAGTCTCAAAAGTACTTCAGGTGAGACCTCCTTCCCTTGCAAAAGGTTGAATATGCCAACTCTCTAGACTACAATGGTGCCTTTATTGGAAAAATCCAAGAACCTCGATCTCCAATCAGGTGCCAACAAATGGTTCCATTGCTGAGACTTGATTTCTGAGTGATATTTCAGAGGATGCAACATCATATTTTCAAATCCAACATTGACAAGTGGTGGGAACAAAGGTGTGACATGTTCATATTTCAAAAAACTGAGTTACGACATAAGAGTTTGAAGGTTGTGAAGGATGCAGTCTATTATTCGGAACTAGCCAGTGATCAGTATGAAATCTTCTGGATCCATTTTCCAGAAGAAGTCTTCCAGTGGATTTAACAATTACAAGAATCTCCCAAGTTTAAATTTCGATTAAAGAGAAGGCTCCATTGGAACACTGGACATCTTGTTTCCCTCCATCAATTGTATCACCCTATTTGTTGTGCGATAGATTTTTGGGTCAAGACTATGCTGGATGGATAAATCATTGAATTTTCTATTGAGAACCACCAGTCATTTTTGAAAGTAGAAGTGGTGGTTTACGAAGGCCCCAAGGAAGATTATTGAGGGAGATTCCCTTGTGGATGAAGGTTCCATTGGTGGAAGAAGTGATGCTGCTTGTTCCAGTAGAAGAGATGGCTGCATGAGAGTGTTGGAGTTACTTCAAACACACCTAGGATTTGTTTTTACTAAGTTCCTAAGGTTTTTCCTATGCTTATTAGTCATTATTCAATCTCCTAAATTTTAGGGGATAATATTCTCTTCAGTTGACACTTCAGTTTGACTAGTTGAGTTCAGTCTAGATGTTGCATTGGTTTTGTCACCATGCAACATTGGGATCATCACCATGCTAATGCAAATTAGCCTTGGTTTCATCACCAAACTGGTGAATTACCCTTGATTCCTAGATATACTCCTCACTATGCTATGTTTCAATTAGTTAACTCAAGACTGGTTGACTAGTTAACTCAACTAGGTGGCAGTTCACTCCTGTAACTGCCTGAGAGACTAGACTAGGTGGAAATTCACTCATGTAACTAATGGTGTGTGCCCATATCATTGTAGACCACCACTATGGTGCATTGGTTCTCCTCCAATGCACATTGATTGAGTTATACATAGTATATCATGTGTAAATTATTCATTATTCATTATGATTAATGCTAATTCTTCCATTCTTTATCTCTTGCTTCTTCTTTCTCAATTTCTCTCTGCAAATGTGTCTGGTATTTTCTAGCTAGATCTATTATATGTATTTTCAACACATTTACATGTTATCAGAGCTAAAGGAATTCTAAGCAAAATATGCACCAAATGTTTTGCAGGTAAAAAAGATTGAAGACAACAGAAAGATGGATTTCCCAAAAGAATTCATTCTTACACCTTACAATTACTTTGCATGGAATGAGAAAATAGTCATACATATTCAAACCATAGGATTTTACATGTTACTTGAAAATATACACATAAATGACATCAACCATATAAAAATCCAAGTATCTAAATCGAATGGATGAAGCATTCAGAACAATTTACAGTCTTATTTCTCCTGATCTCTTTTTTTACATATCTTCCTGTAAAACCCCCAATGAAGCTTGGACCACCTTGGAAGGGCTCTTTGGAAAACATGATTATATGAGGGGACATATGATTGAGGTGGAATCTCTCACATTGGATCCAAAAATCTTCGACACTATCCAAGATTTATTTACAAAATTCAAGGATTTAATGTTGCAACTCAAAGCTTGTAGGGTTGATAAATCTAAGGAGGAGAAAAAAATGGTTCTTACCATTCTCTCCAAAATTGGTCCTGAATTCTCCATGTTAGTATAAAAATTCTATCAAGTCAAATTCTCCTCTAGAGCCACCTGAAAGATTCCTTCTCTTGAGGACTTTATCGAATCCTTAACACAAGAGCAAACCAAGCTCATCAACATCAACAAAATCAAAGGCCCAAAGGCACATGCACTTACTTTGAAAGATGGCTTCCATTAATATCATAAATCTAAATATAAAGACAAAAGTAAAGCTCATGCACATCCAAAGAAGGAAGAGTACTCAAAACCTTTCATCGATGCCTCCAGATCCAAAGGTGGAAAGGGAAGAAAAGGGGAGAAATGCACATACTATCACAAAGGATTTCATCCAGAATCCACATGCATGAAAAATAAAATAGATCTAATGACTAAAATACTTCAGCAAAACAACCTTGGAGATCGCATCCCCGAGGGTGCCAAGAAGAAGAATCCAAAAGATCATAATCCCAATAAAGGAAATTCTATCCATGCCTTTATTTCCATAAACTCCTCTCCCGATGCTTGGATCATAGATTCAAGAGCATCACATCGCATGGATTTCACAAAATTAGTCTATTCTTCATTAGATGCATGCAAAGTTCCTCCTATTCTGATGGGGTACAACTCTCCAGTTGAGGTGACTGGCAAAGGAAGGATTGAACTCACCAACATAAGCTTTGAGAATGTGCTACATGTTCCCAAAATTTCCGTCAATATTCTCTCTGTGTATCATATGGAAAATTCAGGCACCAGAAAGAATGTCATATTCACACCAAATGAAGTGGATATATATGACATGCAAACCAATTCGAAGGTTTCTACCGGTGAGGTAAATCATCAATCTAGATTGTATACATTTTCTGAATTTATTGAACCATATTATGCTTTACTGCTTACCCATGCTGATGAAAGTAGTAGGATATGGCACGAAAGGTTCGGGCATTTGAATTTTAGATATATGAAACAAATTATCAAGAACATATTGGTTGATGGTCTACCAGACATCCATTTCTCCAAAGGAATCTGTGAGGGATGCGTTCTTGGAAAACACCCTCAAGAGAAATTCGACAAAGGAAAGACTCAAAGAGCTTTTTCTCTTTTAGATCTGATCCATAGTGACCTCATGGGACATTTTCCGCATCCATATATCAACAAAGCGAGGTTTTATATCATTTTTGTTGATGATTTCTCACGTTTCAAATGGATTTTCTTTCTCAGACAAAAATCCGAGGTCTTTCAACACCTCAAATATTTCAAATCCCTGGTTGAGACACAATCATGAAAGAAAATCAAAGTCCTATGAACTGATAATGGGGGAGAGTATGTCAAGCATGATATTCAAAATATTTTTCATGAGGCAGGGATTCAATTGCAACACAGAGTTCCCTATACTCAACAACAAAACAGAGTTGCTGAGAGAAAAACATATCTCTAAAAGAGATGGCATATTTCATGCTACATGCAAAGTCACTACCACAAGGAGTGTGGGCCGAAGCACTTTATTGTGCAACATACATCCAAAACATCTCTCCCCATAGATCTGTCAAGGATAAGACCCCCTATGAGGCTTGGAGCGGCCTCAAATCGGAAGTGACCCACTTTCGTATTTTCGGTTCATGTGCATGGGCCTAGATTCCCTCTGAAAAGAGGAAGACACTTGATCCACATAAAACTAAGTGTATTTTTGTTGGATACCCCAACGATGTGAAGGGATACATAATTATTGATCTTTCCTTGGACTGGCTCATCATTGAGAAAAGTGTTCAATTCAAGGAAAGTGTCTTGTATGTACCTCAGTAGCCGCATGCATACACCTTCATTATTCCACCTATCCGAGACGATGAGAATGCACATGCTGACTCTTATTCAGAAAATATTTTTGATTCAGAGGACTCAGATGATCCAGATATAGAGTCATTACGGTATGATGCAGTGTCAAAGCATCCAGATGCAGATCCAGAGCCAGAGTAGAGGCCCAAGTGGGCACAAAATAGTCTTCAAGATGCAGGGGATCTTGTTGGTGATCCAACCGATACTAGGAGGACTCGATTTGATTAGGAGGAGCGTCTTATTTCACTCAATTCCACTGAACCATTTCCCTCTAGGCATATTTTCTTGGTTCAGTCTTCAGATCCATAGTCTTATGGTGAGGCTACTGGAAATCCCTTTTGGGAATCCATAATGCAGGAGGAGTACAACTCCCTCCTTGAGAACCAGACTTAGGATCTAATTCTCCTTCCTTCTGGAAGGAAACTTGTCAGATGAAGATGGGTCTATAGGACCAAGAACACCATGGATGGACAGATTAGTAGATACAAATTTAGACTTGTTGTCAAAGGCTTTCAACATGTGCATGGAATTGACTATGATGAGACCTTCACTCCAGTAGAGAAGATGGATTCCATACGTTTGGCACTTTCCATTGCAGAGACCAAGGGATGGGAAGTCCATCATATGGATGTGAAGAATACATTTCTTCACAGTGATCTCTCAGAGGAGATCTATATGGCGCAGCCCGATGTATTTATGCAGGATTCATCTTTGGTCTGTAGATTGAAGAAATCTCTTTATGGCCTCAAGAAGGCTTCGAGGGCATGGTATGCCAAGATGTAATCATACCCACTATCACAAAACTTTGTACATTTTAAATCAAACCCGAATGTATAAATGCTCAGGATGACTGATTCACTTCTACTCTTAGTTCTGTATGTTGATGATTTGTTTATCACCGGTTGCTCAACTTTAGCGATTTCCGTAGTCAAGAGGATTATACATGAAAAGTTTTTGATGACGAACATGGGTCTTCTACACTTCTTCCTTGGGCTCGAGATCAGTTAGGATGCATTGGGAATCAAACTGTCTTAGGCCAAGTATGCACAATATCTCCTTGATATATTTCAGTTGACAGACTCCAAGTCTTTTTTGACTCCTTTCCTATCAGGAGTCAAACTTGAGGATGTAGGGGACACTCTACTGGTTGACATCACACTGTACAAACAATTAGTGGGGAGATTTTTGTATCTCACACACTCCAGACCATACCTCTCTATGAAGTTGGCATAGTTTCCAGGTTCATGCAGGAGCTACATGAGCTACATTGGAAGGTTGCAAAGTGTATCCTTCGATACGTACATGGAACCATCACCTTTGTGATTCATTATGAAACATACTCTACATTAGATATCATCGGGTTTACTGATTCTGACTGGGATGGTGATAACATTGATTGCAAGTCCACTTCTAGTTACTCACTCAGTCTTGGTTCCAGGCCTATCTGTTGGCTGAGCAAGAAGCAGGTTACTATTGATATTTCTTCAGCCGAGGCAGAGTACAGAGGGGTATTTAACATAACCATTCAGGCTATGTGGCTACAATATTTTCTCACTGAGTTGGGAATTCAGTTTCATCGATCGATCGTCATCTGGTGTGACAACCACAACACTCTGAAGTTCTATAGAGATCTAGTTCAGAGGAAGTAGACGAAGCACATCGAGATCCACATGCACTAAATACAAGACTTAGTACATGAGGGGATAATCTACCTATAGTTCTATCCTTCAGAAGAATAGACGACATACATCTTCACCAGGATCTTCACTGGGCAGAATTTCCACTCCCTGCGAAGTCATCTTGGAGTGAAGGACACAATTTCCTAGAAACTGTTAGTTCTTCTTTTTACATACATTGTACCTTGAGGGGGGGTTTTTCCCATGAGATTTTACCTCTTTCCTCACTCTATTTCAGTGTATCTTTTGTATTTGGGTGCCTAACATGGCCTCGTTGCTGGGACCCATTCTTTATTTTCACCATAGTGATGTTCAGGGGGGGTGTTGGAGTTACTTCACACACACCTAGGATTTATTTTTCCTAAGGTCCTAAGGTTTTTCCTATGTTTATTAGTCATTATTCAATATCCTAAAGTTTAGGGGAGAATATTCCACCTAGAGAATATTCTCTTTAGTTGACACTTCAGTTTGACTAGTTGAGTTCAGTATAGATGTTGCATTGGTTTTGTCACCATCAAACATTGGGATCATCACCATGATAATGCGCATTAGCCTTGGTTTCATCAAAACTGGTTGACTAGTTAACTCAACTAGGTGGCATTTCACTCCCATAACTGCGTGAGAGACTAGACTAGGTGAAAATTAACTCCTATAACTGCTGGTGTGTGTCCAGATCACTCTATACCACCACTATGGTGCATTGGTTCTCCTCTAGTGTGAATTTATTGAGTTATGCAGAGTATATCGTGTGTAAATTATTCATTATTCATTACAGTTAATGGGAAATCTTCCATTCTTTCTCTCTTGCTTCTTCTTTCTCAATTTCTCTCTACAAATGTGTGTGGTATTTTCTAGGTAGATATATTCTGTGTAGTTGCAACACATTTACATAGAGGTGGGGGATTCAGGCGAAGGGTTCATGAGTTAGGTTACGAATTTCTTGAAATATGGGGGGTCATCGTTATCGCGAGAGAAGTGCTAGAGATGAATGTGCTTTAAGAAGGGATGTTATAATTGAAAAGAAATGGAGAGGGAAGATGCAAAAGTAAATGAAGAGGTTCGATCATTCGTGAAAGATGATTGACCTCAATATAAACCAAAGGAAATAAATAGAGAAGTTGTGGGAGTTGCTAATACGAAGAAGACTGTCTAGTCATTGGTTGAAGGAAATATTTGGGGAGAAATATGAAAGTTTTGAAGGAAGCGAATGAGTAGGAGTTAGGATTGGTGCCATTTCATGAGAACATGACTCAATTATAACCCTTGAAGGATATTTGAGAGACTTAGGTCTTGCTACATTGGAAGATGCTAAGTCTCGTTAAGAAAATGGTACAATGTTGCACAACTACGTGACCCCCCCATACCAAAGATTTCCATTCCAAAAGTGAAGGAACCAGTCTTGGATCACCCATACCCTCATCACCTTTGATCCATATTATTTTAGGAATGATATTAAGGAAGAGATATAATAGATATATAACAAATAATTACACAGAGATATGAAAAAGAACACAATAATACAATAAAGCTCAGATTTTATTAATAACTGTTTGAAATACAAAAGACTATAAAATGCAAAAGCACACAAGCTAGCTAGAATGGTGGTAGCTTATCTCTAAGAAGAGATGTGTTGGCTACATTCATTCTCAAGAAGCTTGTTCCAATGAGGCTCCAAAGGCCTTATTAACATAAAGCATAAATGATAAAACCCTAAACATTAAAAAAACCTTACTCTAAGAGATGAAGCGCCAAAAGTCATGTGGGCCCTGCTATGGTAAGTTGGTACATCAACTTCCTGAGGTTGTAACTTTTTCATACGATCTCCGTTTTAGGTGCACGATAGCCCTTTGGAAATGCCTATCCCACAAAAATCTAGATGCAATTAAACTAGTCAAATTCTAGACCACATTAAGAGGTAGAGCATTAAAATGGCATATGAAGTTGATTGAGCCCAGGAATCCTTAAGGGATTCTTCTGGGACAACCCTTTAATTTGGCTCAGGTCAAACAAAGATTTATTACAAAGTTTCTCCTACCTCAATTTGAGAAGCAAGCCCTCTTTGAGTTGCAGGATATCACGTAGAGAGATGGGTAGTCTGCATGGGAGTACAACCAATTATTCAAAGATGAAATTGGGAATCTAACAAACCCAATTCATGATAATCACCAGTGTAAATTTTTCATTGATCCAGAATCATATCTAGGAGCTTGATGGGGCTCAAAAAGGCCTAAAAGTCAAATTTCTCAGAATGAATTCATCACAACTTCCATTTCTTCTGCTTGATTGTTTCTAGTGGGTGCATGTAACACCCTATTTCCCCCAGTTTGTAAAAATAACTGGACTGGCCAAGAACTGTGGCAAACATAGAAATGTGAATATGTGATGTGAATGGACCTTGTGGAAAAGGTCGATGAATGTGAATAATATTATGAATTTATATTGCAGGACTGCTGAGAGGGGATGTGCTGAAAAAGAGACCACGATGGCGGTGGAAGGCACCTGAAAAGGTGGCGTTAACTTCCACCGAGAATTAATACCGTATTTGGACTTCACTGGCTTGGAGAACCAAAAGCGGCTTGTTGGGACCAAATTAAATGCCTCACAGGCTGGTAGGTGGATGGATCCTCAGGACTTAATGAGGGATGGGGAGGTGAACCACCCATCGGAAGAGCTGTCAGGCCTGACCAGCGTGAGGGAAATTGTGCCACATGCAACCTCGCAAGAGGATAAGACATGGGGGAGAAGCGATTGGGGGGAAAACGTGAGGGGAGGAAGAGAACTCTGGCAATATGCAGAGTGAGTGATAGCAAAGAGGAAGGAGAGTAACCTTCGCTCCTAGTAACTGGTAAATAGAGACACAGTCTCACAACATCGTGGTCTCATCTCGGGGGTGGCTAGTGGTAAATCCACTGGGAGTCGCTGAGCCTACGGTTGGGTGGAAATGAGTACCCCTCTCAACAATTTCATAACCCCTGGTGTTATTTATGATAAGTGTTTTTCCTCTGGCATCTTGAAATATATATATATATATATATATATTTATTCTGACATTTATGTTTATAAGCTGTGAAATGGTAATGATTCCAGAGTAAGAATGTCTGTATAGTGCTTTGATCAATATTGGTAGATGCACGTTTATAATGGAAAGACTACGTATGGCTTATGTCTTCATAAATCACTATTTATAGATTTACCGACCTAATTCAGACTGCATGTTTGATTCATGGGAGAAAGGTATCCTTATATGCCTCAGATAGAACCCCGGGTAAAAACCTCCCCATAAAGATACCCTTCTTAAAAATCCCATCAAGAATCGGGAAAGAGAATGTGAAGGCGCAAGGCCTTAGTAACCTTGCACGATGAGGAACGATCCTCTTGAAAACCTGAGCTGGCAGCGTAAGGATGAAGTATCAAATCAACAGATGAGATCCCATCGGGAGATCTGTGGTCACTCATGACCATCAGATCAGAAGAAGAAGATGGAATGTTAAGTGCCTTAACCCTGATAGGTGTTGATCGACGAACGAGATTCTGTCAGGAAATCTGTGGTCACACACGACCGTTGGATTGGTAGGAGAAAGTAGGGTGTTAAATGCCTTACCACTTGTTTTCTCTGTGTCATCGTGGGTAGCGAAGAAAATCGGGACCGTAGATCTCCAAGGTCCCTGGGAGTATCTGGACCGTTGATTCTTCCACGTCCAAGGATTCATGGAAGAATGCACGGATAGGAACCAATCTGAGCTGTCAGATCTTAGCTGGAAAACCCAACAACTGTTGGATATGTCAGGAGTCACCCAAGGGTTAAACCCCAGTGGGTAGGGGTGAGAGCCCCAGGATAGATCTGAACCATCCGAATCATGGAGGCGACGTGTCGTGAGCTCTCCCATTTTGGGAAAACGAAAGTCGTGAACTCGGGAGTCCTGGTGACGAGAGTTCGAGACTTTCCATGGTGAAAACCTTGAAATAGATTTGGGTTGTCCGATTTAAGGAGGCCACGTGTTGTGAGATCTCCCATTTTGGGAAATCGAGAATCATGGGATCAGGAGTCTTGGTGATGAGAGATCGGGACTTTCCATGGTGAAAACCCCGCAATAGATTTGGGTCATCCAATTTAAGGAGGCCACGTGTTGTGAGATCTCCCATTTTGGGAAATCGAGAATCGTGAGATCGAGAGCCCTGGTGATGAGAGATCGGGACTTTCCATGGTGGAAACCCTAGGACAGATCTAGACCGTCCGATTTACGAAGGCTACGTGTCGAGAGATTAACCACATCGGGAAACCAAGGATCAAGAATTCGGGTGTCCCGAGATTGAGAGTTCAGACTCTCGTGATGATAAATCCCGATGAACGGACGAGAATTATTTCGGAGGATCTCAGGGTTTGTAACGACCGTTAGATGAGAGGAAGAGACGTCAACTTTAAGCTGGGGCGCGAATATGCCTCAGGGTAAGTAGTAAGCAGATCTGAATGGCCAAAGTTCACCCACTCAGATCTACGACTGAGGCTTCATTTCGAAGCCCCCTTGCCATTCTGCCTTTNGGGGGGGGGGGGTCCAGAATCAAACGTGCAAATCTCGAACGATTGATATTAATTCACCTTTATCAACTGTTCTCAGGTGAATTCCGGACCCCCTTTTCCATTCTGCCTTTAATGGGGGGGGGTCCGGAATAGTGTGGCGTGTGAATTAGGCCCCCCTCCTATCCTGTCGACTACCGTGTCGCATTTCCCCCTCTTCCACCTGTACTCCACTTAACCATGCGATGGGGCATGTTCTCATTGGTTGGTTTCTAACCCTATAGGGATTTGTCCCTATTGGCCAGTCACTAGCCCTGTCGGGGTTCGACAGTTGCAATGTCGAATGATTCGATGTCCCTGTAGCACCGAGGCGCGAAATACAAAGAGGCACCGTGATTATTTGAACTATGATCATGATCCGCGATCACATGGTAAGAGAGAGAGAGAAAGAGCTAGCTTGCGCTAGGCCTCCGTAGGTAATTCGGGGGCTTGGATTCTGCCGAAGTCCAGAAAAACTTGATTGAGGTAGTGGGTATGTGACAAAGTGGTATCAGAGCATGGTTACAACACTCGGCCTGGTTGGGCTCATGAACGAGTTGCGTATAATCTCCTTTCGAAGCACTCCTATGAGGAGTAACCCCCTAACTTAACTCTCTTGTCCAAGATTAAAACTTGGAAATGAGAACCCAACTGTGTATGTGAAAGAGTTATAAATTTATGTATAGGTTGAAAAAAAAAAAAAAAAAAAGGTATCTAAACTCTTGACTAACAACCAACGTTTGTCTTTTCACCCAAGCGGATGATCAGCCATGGGAATTTACAGATGCCAAAAATGGTGAATCACCAAGAGATGGGAGAAGGATCCCATAATATAGACAAAGAGTCTGACGAAAGAAGAGCAATAGGAACCCCTCTAGATCTAGCCGAGACTGTGAGGAGTCTCATGGTTGAATTGCAAAGCTGCAAGGCCGACAATGAAAGAAAGATGAAAGAACAAGAAAAGCAAACTGAGATTAATGTAGTTTTACTGCAGAGCTTATCCGACCTGCAACGACAAATGCAGCATGAAACCAAGATGCAGAAACATGGTCGTCTCAGTGGCCATACTGAGAGGAGCACCTCAAGAAAGGTCCACCCTAGAGGTAAAGGAACAATTCCAGATGATTCCTTTGAGAAGGAAGCTGGCAATTCAGAAGGCTCTTCCATTAGCAGGACCAGTTCCTATTTTCAAAGAAAATAGAAGAAGTAAAAGACTTCCAAGGTTCATAAATTTGAGGAATTCAGAAAGGCCAAACCTCCCTCCTTCGACGGTGAGATAAAGAAGGGAGAGGAAGCCAAGGCCTGGCTACTTGGACTGAAGAAATATTTCAGAGTCCATGATTTTTCAGAGAATTTGAAGGCCCGAGTGGCCACTTTCAATCTGAATGAAAAGGCTTCCATTTGGTGGGAAGATCTTAAGAATATGAAAGGGGTCCATGAGGAGGACCTGTCTTGGAAACAGTTTGAAAAGTACTTCCAGAAGAAGTATTTGTCGGAAATATATTTCGATGACAAAGCTAAAGAGTTTTATGAACTCAAACTGGGGCAACTCACTATAGAGGAATATGTCAACAAATTCCTCAACTTATTGAGATATGTACCCTACATCAAAGCAGAGAACGAGAAGGTGCAATGCTTCATCAGTGGGCTACC
>ML821305.1:145416-158232 GCA_009831015.1 Picea engelmannii
AGCGTAAGGATGAAGTATCAAATCAATGGATGAGATCCCGTCGGGAGATATGTGGTCACTCACGACCATCAGATCGAAAGAAGAAGATGGAATGTTAAGTGCCTTAACCCTGATAGGTGTTGATCGATGGACGAGATTCTGTTGGGAAATCTGCGGTCACACACGACCGTTGGATTGGTAGGAGAAAGTAGGGTGTTAAATGGCTTACCACTTGTTTTCTCTGTGTCATCATGGGTAGCAAAGAAAATCGGGACCGTAGATCTCCAAGGTCCTTGGGAGTATCTGGACCGTTGATTCTTCCACGTCCAGGGAGTCGTGGAAGAATGCACAGATAGGAACCAATCTGAGCCGTCAGATCTCGACTGGAAAACCCGACAATCGTTGGATCTGTCGGGAGTCACCCGAGGGTTAAACCCCAGTGGGTAGGGGAAAAATCCCCAAGATAGATCTGAGATGTCTGAATCATGGAGGCCACGTGTCGTGAGCTCTCCCATTTTGGGAAAACGAGATTCACGAACTTGGGAGTCCTAGTGACGAGAGTTCGAGACTTTCCATGGTGAAAACCCCGAAATAGATTTGGGTCGTTCGATTTAAGGAGGCCACGTGTCGTGAGATATCCCATTTCGGGAAATCGGGAATCACGGGATCGAGAGTCTTGGTGACGAGAGATCGGGACTTTCCATGGTGAAAACCCTGTAATAGATTTGGGTCGTCCGATTTAAGGAGGCCACGTGTCGTGAGATCTCCCATTTCGGGAAATCGGGAATTGCGGGATCGAGAGTCCTGGTGATGAGAGATCGGGACTTTCCATGGTGGAAACCCCGGGATAGATCTAGAACATCCGATTTATAGAGGCTACGTGTCGAGAGATTAACCACATCGGGAAACCAGGGATCAAGAATTCGGGAGTCCCGGGATCGAGAGTTCAGACTCTCGTGATGATAAATCCCGATGAACAGACGAGAGTTCTTTCGGAGGATCTCAGGGTCTGTAATGACCATTAGATGAGAGGAAGAGATGTCAAGTTTAAGCTGGGGTGCGAATACGCCTCAGGGTAAGTAGCGAGCAGATCTGAATGACCAAATTCCACCCACTCAGATCTACGGCCGAGGCTTCATTCCGGAGCCCCCTTGCCGTTCTGCCTTTAACGAGGGGGGGGGGGTCCAAAATCGGACGTGCAACTCTCGAACGATTGAGATTAATTTACCTTGATCAACGGTGTTGAGGTGAATTTCGGACCCCCTTTTTCATTCTGCCTTTAATGGGGGGGGGGTTCGGAATAGTGTGGCGTGTGAATTAGGCCCCCCTCCTGTCCTGTCGACTACCGTGTCGCATTTCCCCCTCTGCCACCTGTACTCCACTTAACCGTGCGACGGGGCCTGTTCTCATTGGATGGTTGCTAACCCTGTAGGGATTCATCCCTATTGGCCAGTCACTAGCCCTGTCAGGGTTCGACAGTTGCAATGTCAAATTATTTGACGTCCCTGTAGCATCGAGGCATGAAATACAAAGAGGCACCGCGATTATTTGAACTATGATCATGACCCACGATCACATGGTAAGAGAGAGAGAGAAAGAGCTAGCTTGCGCTAGGCCTCTGTAGGTAATTTGGGGGCTTGGATTCTGTAGAAGTCTAGAAAAACTTGATTGAGGTAGTGGGTATGTGACAGTTCAGACCAATATGGTAGTCTTGTGATTCTCGATATAATGACTGTTTGTTCTAGCTTTTCTTTCTCTCTTGGAATCTTCATGTTCTTCTTCATGTTTCTCTTTATCTCTTGGGTCCATGGAGTTTTCTATAGTTTCCATTCCTTGAAGATTCAAAATTCTTTCTTTCATCATAGCATCATGGATGTGGAGGACAACCAGGGATACTTTAAGGCTTCTTTTCGAAGAAAACTTCTTCTAAAGTCAAACTGAACACGTGCTGCTTTTCATGGATGCTACCGTCAATGGGAACTTGGATAGATACTTAATGGATCACATTATTTAGGATTAGATCCATCCTAATTCTTGCTTCATGCATAAATGCATGCTATTATTTTGGAATTATATAATTGGCTCCCTCCATCTAAGAGAGTCACACTTTCGTCTGCATCCTTATTTCCTTCTGCAAAGTGTCACAATTATTTTTCCAATTTTCTCTTGATTGCTGACTTCTTTCTGTTTTTACTTCTTCCAAGTTTCTTCAAGTTTGATTCTGATCTCGGCTTATCTTGCAACTGTTACTTATGTTAATAGCTTCCACATGAATTTTTACCAAAGTTTTTCGATGTACTTCATCTTCTCGTGTGTATTTCTTGACTTGTAGTCACCGTGATAACAATCCTTTATCTTGTTGTTCTTCCATATTATCTTCTAGAAAATAGATATGAAAGATAAGTACAAAAAACTATGTAAACATGGTATGTACAAGATTTATGAAGAACATTGTTACCTTGTCTTAGAAGAAGAAGTCTGTTTTATACTTCTTGGCCTTGTTTGAGGGTTACCTTTCTTTCGCAGCTGATGCTTCATGTGTTTCCTTTATTTTCTTTAACTGGAGACAATGATTCTTGTAGTGACCATATTTTCGACAGTTGAAGCATTGTATTTTTGACATATCTTTCTCTAGATTTGATTTCTTCCTTGAGACAAACTTGTTTTTATTCCTGAAGTTCTTGAAACTTGATGTGAAGGCTTGATCATCATATTTATTTTAGGGTTTCTCTTTTGCACTAATCCTTGATTCTTCTTGTGCACAACAAGTGCAAAGTTCTTCAAATGTGGGATACTCCTTCCTTGTGTTCATGCTTGTAGAAAATGCATCCCATGTCTTGGGAAGACCATTGAGTACTATATTTACTAGTTCCTTCTCTGAAATGATTTCTTCAATAAGTTGTAGCTGATATCTTAACTGAGAGATTCTCACAAAGTATGATGTTATGGTGTCACCATCATTCATTTTCATGTCACAGAGTTCATTCTTCAGACTCATTACTTGTCCAATGTTTCTGACTGAGAAGAGGTTAGTTAGGGCATCGTACATCTTCTTAGATGAGTCAAGATGGGAGATGCAGGGTATCAAGTGGTCTTTTATAGATTCCACTATGATACTCATGGCATTGATGTCACTGTCTTTGAACTTCTCCATAACTGCAATGTTCTGAGGTTCCTTCTCTTTTCCTTTCATGATATCCAACACTTTATTCTTGGAAAGGATGAGATCAATCCTTGTCTTCCATGCTCTGAAGTTAGAATCCCCTTCTAACTTGTTTTTGGACTTCATAGAGTAAGTCATAATTGCTTTGATTTGGTCAACCCTTGATTTTGACCAAAAAATCAAACTTGACGTCTTGGCTTGCTGAGAATATCAGGAGGTGTGCTAGGCTAGGGCGCACTAGGCTATCCAGAATTCAGGTCAATCTCTTCACTTAAGGTGCCTCAACAAGAGGGTTAGGGTTTCATTACTGCAACAAAAAATGGCTATAACTGCAACTGTAATTGAGAAAATCCTTCCAATCTATCTTCCAACGGTTGGACTTTTCAAGGATAGTGTGGGCCCATAACCTGTTAGAAAGTAATGGATGTGCTCATTTAACCATAGACAATATAACAATATTGTCACCCAATCATAGGCCAAAGACACCTCTGAGCACCTTAAACTTGACAGAGAATGATTCTGGAAGAAAACCAATAGCCAACCAAGGCTAATGCATAAACATAACCAAGAATGATCAGAAAGTCAAACCATAACCAAAAAAACGTCCGAGCTTAAACTAGGAAACCAGATTGTGGCAGCTACCGGTTGTAGCTACTCCCCATACTTGCGCACTAGCCTAGTTCCTGCAGTGCACACTTCTTCCCATCTACGATTCTAAATAGTGTGTACAAAATGAGGTCTGGCTACTTGTATTTATACTTTTTCTTGAGCTGTCTAGGCTGACTTCTCATTCTGGAGACTAAATACTTAATATTAATTATTTCCTTGAGCCGACTTGTCTTCTAGGGTTATGTTCAATACTTTAAGGTTACTTCTTGCTTCTAGAAATATTCTATTCTTTTCAGGGTTACACGTGGAGCTAAATACCTCCCGCAACTACCATAATATCAACAATTGGATCCAGGAGCTTGATGGGGCTCAGAATGGCCTAAAAATCAAAGTTCCCAAAATGGGTTCAAAATAAACTTGTGCATAGGCCTCGTCGATATGAACCCAACGTAACTTGAATGGGCTCAAACATACGTTGTATGCTCAAGTTATGACGATCTGTTTGTTTTTCCAAACATGTAAAAAATGATGACTGTTCAGTCCGTACAGTGCCACGTGGAAACTGACTGTATAGGCCGTACGACTGTACAACTGATGTGGCAAGGCACAGTTGGCAACTTCTAGAGGTGACACATGGTAGGCTGAATAGGCATACAGATGATGACATGGAAAAGACAAGTGGAGCAATTTGGGGATGACAGGTGTCACCACTGGAAGGGTGACATGTGGCACACTCGTACAAAGAAACATGGTAGATGGTGACTGGGAAAGTAGTGCTGACAGGGGAGATGATGTGGCAGGAACATATGGCAGATCCAGTGTAATCGACATTTGACACGTGGCATCAGAATTTGACGAATGGGGAGGTGCCACATGGCCTAGACATGGGATGCCATGCAACACCCATGGATTGGTTCGATGGTCTATGAAAAAATTGTTTGGACCCAACAAGTTTTGACCACATGACCTCTTGTATGGATGTGACTTGGCAGGGGTTGGATCTACCAAGCCACCTACATTTGTTGCTTGTTAACCATAGCACACAAAATATATTTGAATTTTATTAAGGGTTAAGGCAGAGACGGAAAAGGCTGGGGCCTAGCCCCAACCCACGGTCATAGCACCCCCATGCAACCACACTCCAATACACTAACGCTCCACTATACGGGTAATCCACGGGTGCGGGGGCCATAGGATAAGGGTTAAACACCAACGATATTTGAGCCATGGGGCCCAAGGCGGTGACCAACAACTAGGCATGTAGTTCGGGTTTTGGTCCTATTATATATGGACATGTGACCAGTGCTAGCAAAGGTAAGGACCAATGCGCAACCCTAGGGGGATGACGCTTGGCCATATGAGCCAATATGACTGTGTTTTAAGGGAGCGTGCCAGGAAAGAGGGGCTTAGCCCATATTTTAGTGCAAAAATTGGTTTTTATACTTTGGGATATGGGTTTTATTGTTTTTATTCAACATTTTTGGAGATTTCTGGCCTTTTTTGGGGGATATTGGGCCCTTTTTGAGGCCAAAGCTTAGGGGGAAGTTGGGAGATGGTTACCAATTTCATATCTATATAAACCAGACCTTCTTGAGGTCATGAGGAGGATATTTAGAGTAGGTTCAGATTTGTGTTGAAGATTTTCCAAGCCAAAGCCATTTTTATGCAGGGAAGCTGTTGAGGAGCGCACCTTTGCGAGCCATTTCTGGGAGCTTCGGTCATCCGATTTGAGTGTCATTTCTTCTGTTGGGTTCTAGAGATCTGGTAGAACAAGAAAAAATCAGTTTTGTAACCTTTTGGAACTACTGTGATGTACTTATTGAGATTTGAACAAAAATAAGAAAGCCTCACCCATTGAGACAGAGGCTCAGAGACGTAGGCGAGATTGCTGAACTCCGTTATCACATTGGTGTTACGGTTTGCTGCCGTTTTATGATTTATTTCAGATATTCATATGTTTATATGGCTATTATTATTCTTCTATAATTCTTCCTCTTTCTTTAAGATTCCTAATTGGTTAAGCAACACATGCTTGATAATGCAACCATTTTCGTATAAAATATCTTTTCAGATCATTCATTCAGGGGATTTTTCCTTTGAATCAGATCCCACTAACTCAACAAAGACTCACCACTTTGGGTGAAGCATTAGAACAATCCATGGAAATTGAAGCAATGGAAGGCTACCCCAAGAGCTTGTGCATGATGCAACCTGCCAAGGATAATAATCACGCACAACTCCAAGGCCATATTTCCACGCTGATTGAGAAAATTCAGGAGTTGTCCCTACCTAAAGGAGGTCGACCATAGGTCTGGTGCACTAGTTGCAAAACCAAAGGTCATACGGTGATAGAGTGTCCAAGATCGCGGGGTGGCAGAGCTATGAGACACCCTATGCTTCCACCACTAGTTGGACCATCAGGTGGTGTTGCGCAAGTTGCAACTGCAACACCATTCCATGCATCTGTGCAATTCTAGGCCTTCCCAATGCAGCAAGGGGGTCAACCTAATGAGTATTGTGAGATTTACAGACACCTGGATATTCTATGAGACACTGCCCCATCTTTCAAAAATATACATTTGTCCCAAATACGATGTACTGTGAATTCTATCGGTCAACTACCTATACTGCCAAGTGATGTCGTGCTTTATATTCTCTTGCGAACAAACTAGACTACTCTTCCTTCCGGATTGATGAATCCCCTCAAGGTTTTGGAGTTCGTAGAGGTGGAGGAGCTTTCAGGGGAGGTAGAGTTGGTGGTAGAGGACCCACTCACTACTACAACTGTGATGAACAAGGCCACCTTAGAAGAGACTTCCCACATCTGAGGAGACCATGGTGCACACACTGCCAAAACAATACCCATACCATTGAGGAATGTCCTGACTTGATCACACTATGGGAAGATTGCGCCAGACAAAGGGGAGCCAATTTGATAAACTGAGAACCTATGCTAATTGCGGAAGAGAGACAATCCAACATTCATGTTATAACAAGGGGAGACAAAAGGACCCGTGCCAATGATGAACACCTTAATCGAGATCATATTCAAAAGGTAGTGCCTAAACCTGCCTATGATCCTGCACAAAAAAAAGAGTTTTTTCAGAATGCAGTAGAATTTTTCTGCCAGTTGTCTAACTCTGCAATATCAGAAGTTTTGAATCCAAGCTATACCCCTCCCTATCAAGTTGCGGAAAAGTTGGTCCCATCCAAGGGCCCATCGTATGAGTCAAACAACACTATTTCCTTATGGTTGCAACTCTTTTCTACTATCCTGAATGATGAACACCTTACATAGAAGTTGCGGAACACCATTGGCATAAATCTAGGAGTTGAGTGAAATTTAGAGGGATCTATAGCTGTTAATATGCCAGAGAGAAATGTAGGCTGAATACAATGTCAAAAGAAGAGGTTGGGATGTGAGTTCATACTAAATGCCCATATTCATGGTTATGAAATTAATGATGCCATGCTTAACTTGGGCTCAAATGTTAACATCATACCAAAGAAAAAGTGGGAAGCTATGGGAAAACCCAGGTTGGTCTATTCCCCAATTCAATTGCGCATGACAAACCAATATTGTATTTACCCAGTAGGAAGTTTGGAAAATGTGGAAGTAGATCTAGCCGAAGTCAAGAATTTTTATGACTTCGAGGTCATTGAGTTCATGGGGGAGAAGGATCCATATATAGCCTTTCTTAGAATTGACTGGGCATACAACAATTATGTTGTGATCGACTTGAAGAAGGAATCCATGACCTTCGAAGTGGATGGTATGAAAGTGGTTCAACCTTTAGATCCGTACCTGGGACCATGATACATGGAACCATTAGAAGATAAAATGGAACTTGATGTCTTGGATCATCTGTATATTATGGCTAAAGGCCACATCACATACTAAATTAATCCTACCAAAGATGGTTCAATCAGTTGGCGAAGTATTCAATATCTTGAGGAAGATTCAAAAGCATCTTTCGAAGACTGGAAATAGGGATGATACAAAAATTTCTCAAGAATATGTGCCACTATTCGAGCATCGAGGTGGATTGGAACTGAACTTTGCGAGCATCCAATATATGACGGTCTCTTAGATTTACACACTTTTCTGGTTGAAATGGAAGAAAAATTTGGGGTGGAATAGTGGATGTCATCACTTGATATAATTTTGCGATCCTCCCAGCTCGCTAGTGGGACACCCACAAAAGTAACCTGCCTTTGTGGGAGGATGTTAATATTTCCTTGCAACACAAATTTATTCTTCCTTCCCCAGGTATTCAAGATAATCGAGACCATAAACTGAAGACTCCCATTCTTACCCTCCACATGTATGATGGACCTTTTGATCCACAAGAGCATGTTGTGCAATGTGTTAGAGTATGGAAATCTGTGCAACTTCCCTGAGGGTTTTTGGTACACCATTTTGTTCATTCACTAGGGACAATCCCCACAACCTGGTATATACATGAATAAACCCAAAGGAAAACCCATGGCTGGGATGTCCTTCAATGCCATTTTTTTTCTTCAGGATTTCTCTTTTATATGTAAGTCCTCCGAACTCACTTTAGCATTGCAAGAAATTCAAAGATTGTTATTCATATATAAGTTCAAAGCCGCCTATCCCCTTGTAGTTTTCTTTGTGCATAAACACCTACTTTGTTCAATATTTCACCCCTCTCTGGAACCAAGGAATCATGCCATTGCACTACTACCTATTTACTGTAGTAAGGTTGATACCACACCAGATGATCCTAATGATTTAGAAGACCTTAGACATCTATCCTTTAAAGAATCTGAAGGCACTAATATTTTTCAGGATACTGTTTCTCTTGAAGTGAGTAGCTCCTACACTAACCCTATGAAGTTGCACAAGGTTAATATAGGAAATATAGGGCATCCCAAGATAGCCTCTATAGGGGATTATTGGGACGAACATACCATGAATAAGATTTAGGCCCTGTTGTGGGAATATGAGGACCTATTCCCCACCAACTTCTTGAAGCCAAAGGGAATTAAGGGAGATATAGGAGAAATGAAAATTGAACTGAAGCCTGATGCAAAACCTATTAATCACCAAACATACCATTTGAACCCCAGAGTCAAAGAAAAGGTCAAGAAGGATATTGATCACATACTAGAAGTGTTGATATTATGGTAGTCACGGGAGGTATTTACCTCCACGTGTAACCCTGACAAGAATAGAATATTTTGGGAAGCAATAAGAAGCCCTAAAGAATTGAACATAACCATAGAAGACAAGTCAACTCAAGGAAATATTTAATATTAAGTATTTAGCCTCCAGAATGAGAATTTGGCCCTGACAGCTCAGGAAAAATAGTATAAGTACAAGTAGCCAAACCTCATTTTGTACACACAGCTCAAAATTTCAGTAATGAAGAAGTGCGCATTGCAGAAACTGCGCAAGTACGCAAGTCTGGGGAGTAGTTTCAGCTGCAACTACGAGAATCTATATTCTTGGTTTAGGATTGGACCTTCTATTGGTTATGGTTGGATTTTTTGATCAATATTTCTTGGTGCATTAGCCTTTGTTGGTTATTGGTTTTCTACCAAAATCATTCTCTATCAAGGTTAAGGTGCTCGGGGGTGGCTTCAGCCTATGGTTGGGTGACAATATTATTATATTGTCTATGTTTAAATGATCACATCTACTACTTTCTAACAGGTTATGGGCCCACCCTATATTCAGACAGTCCAACCACTGGAAGATAGATTGGGAGGATTTTCTCAGTTACAGTTGCAGTTGCAACCAATTTTTGCTGCAACAATGAAACCCTAACCCTCTTGTTGAGGCACCTTAAGTGAAGAGATTGACCTAGTTTCTAGATTTCCTAGTGTGCCATAGCCTAATGCACCTCTCTGTACTCTCAACAAGCTAAAAATTCAAGTTTGATTTTTTGGTCAAAGGTTGACCAAGTCAAAGCAGTTATGACTTACTCTATGAAGTCAGAAAACAAGTTAGAAGGGGATTCTAACTTCATAGCATGGAAGACAAGGATTGACCTCATCCTTTCCAAGAATAAAGTGTGGGATATCATGAAAGGAAATATCATGGAACCATAGTTCGAAGAAGGAGAAGAGAAGGAACCTCAGAACATTGCAGTTATGGAGAAGTTCAAAGACAATGACATCAATGCCATGAGTATCATAGTGGACTCTATAAAAGACCACTTGATACCCTACATCTCCCATCTTGACTCATATAAGAATATGTACGATTCCCTAACAAACCTCTACTCAGTCAGAAACATTGGACAAGTAATGAGTCTGAAGAATGAGCTCCGTGACATGAAAATGAATGATGATGATAACATAACATCATGCCTTGTGAGAATCTCTCAGTTAAGATATCAACTACAACATATTGAAGAAATCATTTTAGAGAAGGAACTAGTAAATATAGTACTCAATGGTCTTCCCAAGACATGGGATGTATTTTCCACAAGCATGAACACAAGGAAGGAGTATCCCACATTTGAAGAACTTTGGAACTATTGTGCACAAGAAGAATCAAGGATTAGTGCAAAAGAGAAACCCCAAAAGAAATACAATGATCAAGCCTTTCAGGAATAAAAAGAAGTTTGGCTCAAGGAAGAAACCAAATCAAGAGAAAGATATGTCAAAAATACAATGCTTCAACTATCGAAAATATGGTCACTACAAGAATCATTGTCCTAAGTTAAAGTAAAGTAAGGAAACACACGAAGCATTAGTTGCCGAAGAAATGAAACTCTCAAAGAAGGCCAAGCAGGATAAAACAAACTTCTTCTTCTAAGACAAGGTAACAATATTCTTCATAATTCTTTTACATACCATGTTTACATAGTTTCTGTACATATCTTGCATATCTATTTCTTAGATTATAAGATGTTTAAAGAGAAACAATACCTATGGAAGAATAACAAGATAAGGATTTCCACCACGATAACTACAAGTCAAGAATTACACATGAAAAGATGAAGTACATTGAAAATCCTTGGTAACAATTCCTGTGGAAGATATTAACATAAGTAACAACTGCAAGCTAAGCCGAAATTAGAATCAAACTTGAAGAAACATGGAAGAAGTAAAAACAAAAAGAAATCATCAATCAAAAGGAAATTAGAAAAGGACTTGTGACACCTTGCAGAAGGAAATAAGGATGCAGATGGAAGCGTGGTCTCTCCTAGATGGGGGGAGCTAATTATATAATTCCAAAAGAAGAGAATGCATTCATGCATGAAGCAAGGATTATGAGGGAGATAATCCTAAATAATATGATTCATTGAGGATTATGAAGTATCTATCCATGTTCCCATCAATGGTAGTAGCCTTGAAAAGAAACATGTGTTTAGTTTGAATTTAGAAGAAGTCTTCTTCGAAAAGAAGACTTAAAGTATCCCTGGTTGTCCATCCAAATCCATGATCCTATGATGAAAGGAATAATTCAGAATATTCAGGGCATGGAATCTATAGAAAACTCCATGGACCCAAGAGCTAAAGAGAAACATGAAGAAGAACATGAATATTCCAAGAGAGAAAGAAAATCCAGAACAACCAGTCATTATATCGAGAATCACAAGACTACCAGCTTGGTTTTAACCCACTAGAAGCAATAAAGAAGAATAAATGGAAGCTGTGATGTAGAACAGTGTATGAAAGACTTATGAATGGAAGCATCATGAGACTCAGAACTAGAGGTTCTCCCAGATGGAGGGACAATACTATGATGATAGCTTGTTCTAGTAGCTAGACATACCTCTACCTAAGCCATTATATCTTTTTCAATATCCATTGGGTTGGATCTTACATAAGATGAATGAAAAGACCGTTCTCCATAGTAATTGAACAATAAGTGTATGTAGAACAACCTCAAGGTTTTGAGGTGTACCAGAAAGAGACCCTTGTATGCAGATGGAAGAATATCTTGTATGGATTCAAACAAATTGGTGCAAAGCCTCTCATGCACAACATAATCATGGTGAACACTTTCTATGACAAAGATCATAATGGTTACTTAGAAGTTCAGGATGATGGATTGCTAATCCATGAAAAACTCTCATGATGACAAAAGAAGTGCCACTTGGATATGTTTCAGTTTGAGTCATTCCACGATGTCACGAGCTAGAAAGAAACAAAGTGATGAATTCAAACATGATATATTGTAATGATCAAGAGATATATGGAGCCTTCAGAGAAAAAAAATGTTCCAGACAGACCGAAGTACATTGAGATCAAGCATTACATTCTTCGTGATGAAGTCTAGAAAAGAGAAGTGGTTCTCCAATATATATCTCCACAGATGAGAAGATAGCAGATATTTTGGTAAAACCTCTGTCCAAGATGGAAAAAGTTTGCGTACTCAAGAAACAAGTTGGAGCTCGTGGAGACGACTTCCTTATTGAAAATGGAAGATATGACTCCTAGGTTGGGAGGGAGCACTGATGTGTTATTGATTTATGGACAATCATTTTTCAGTTCGAAAAATGGTCCAGGATGAGTAGTTCCTTTCGAGTTCAAAAAGAGGTTTGAGATTTCTAACGGAAAAGCCTTTTCCAGTTCAGAAAATGGTCTTGATCGGACAGTCATTTTCGTTATGAAAATCATTTGATAGATTTTTGATGTACCATAGACAACGATTCCCCTTATGGACAGTGTGGGGGAATGGTCTAGGACAATATTTCTTCTTGGGAGTCACTCTCAGTAGTGGTCAAGTAGAATGGTCCACCTCGATGGGTAGTCATTCTTTCAAAGTTCATAGTTGTGAGCAGTTTCAAAGAATGGTCCATTTTGCAGGTTGGTGAAAGACAATATTTTCCTTAGGAAATGGTTCAGACAGTCATTCCCTAGGGAATAATAATTCTCTCCAAGTTGCACTTTGTTTAGTGTCGGAGGAATAACCCAGTTAGGTGAATGGTCCAGGTTCAACAATCGGGGACATGCATTCCCTAGGGTAGAATCATTCTCTCCAGGTTGCACTTTGTTTAGTGCCGGAGGAATGGCCTAGTTAGGTGAATGGTCCAGGCTCAGAAATCATGACAATTATTTTTCTATGCTTGAGAAGAATAGTC
>ML821305.1:165679-176685 GCA_009831015.1 Picea engelmannii
ATCTAACCATTTTTTCTAAATCTGATGAAGATCATATGATACATCTCAAGCAGACGTTTGAGAAATTTTGCAAGTTTGGTTTGTCTTTAAACCCCAAAAAGTCTCACTTTGCTATGCAAGAAGGTAAACTCTTGGGCCATATTATGTCTCGAGATGGAATTAGAATTGACCCTAAAAGAGTTGAAGCTATAGACACAATAAATATTCCTAGGAATGTAAAAGAGATTCAGTCATTCTTAGGAAAAATAGATTTTTTGAGGAGATTTATTCCAAACTTTGTTGAAATCATGAAATTGATCACAGATATGTTGAAGAAAAACAGGGAAGTGAAATGGACAGCAGAAGCTAAAGCATCATTTTCATGCATCAAAAAGGTTATAAGCGAGGCACCCGTACTAGCAAGCCCTGGTTATCTAAAGGATTTTCTTATTTTCTCATTCGCCTCCGAACACACACTCGTCGCGGTTCTCCTCCGAAAAAATGAAGAAGGTTTCGAGCAACCGATAGCCTTTTTTAGCAAAAGTCTTAAAGACGTCGAACTTAGATATAATATAATGGAAAAACAAGCATATGCTATGGTGAAGGTGTTAAAGGCTTTCAGAACCTATGTGTTTCATTCTAAGGTGATTGCGTACGTATCCACTAGCTCCGTAAAATATATTTTGGTTCAGTCCGACAGTGATGGAAAAAGAGGACGATGGCTTGCCAAAATTTAGGAATTCGACTTGGAGATAAAACCAATGAGACTAGTAAAGGGGAAAGGTTTAGCTAAACTCTTAGCTGAATCAAATTTCAGAGCTCTCAGAATAAATGGCTTAAAGGGAGGTGAAGAGTGTGTGGACTTGAATGATCTCGATGAACAAATAACTGAAGTCAGAATCGAAGAGAAGTTTTTTCATTAGATTGGTACAAAGACATAGTGTCCTACCTGTTGACCTTGAAGTGCCCGAGTGACTTACCCCCATCCAAAGCCAGAATGTTGAATTTGCATGCGGTCAAGTACTGTATATCCGAAAGACAATTGTATTGGAAGGACCCACTTGGCTTCTTTTTGGTTTGTTTGGTTGAATCAGAAACAGAAAAGGTCATAATACAATTTCACAAAGGAGTGTGTGGAGGACACCACGCCTGGAGGGAAATGGCTTATAATATCCTGAGGGCAGGGTATTATTGGCCCAAACTTTTCTCAGACGTCAACGCCAAGGTCTGAGCTTGCAACCCTTGCCAATTGTTCTCAGGCAAACATAAACTCCTAGCAATGCCATTGGTTCTGGTCAAAACGGAAGCTCCTTTTCAGCAATGGGGATTAGATTTCATAAGCGAAATTAATCCTCATTTTAGCACTCAACATAGATGGATCCTGACTGCCACAGATTACTTCACCAAATGGGTGGAAGCTATTCCAACTAGAAGGGATACTGATTCGGTGGTAATATATTTCTTAGAAGAGAATATTTTATCTAGATTTGGCTGCCCCCTGGAAAGATAGTCACAGATAATGCACAGGCTTTTAAATCTATGGCTATGCTCAGTTTTTGACAAAAATATAATATTGTGCTTGGTCATTCCATGGCATACTACCCTCAGGGAAATGGTCTGGCCAAGTCTTCAAACAAGATCCTAATCAATATAATTAATAAAGTGTTGAGCAAAAACAAGAAATATTGGCATGTACATTTGAAATACGCTATGTGGGCAAATCGGATAGGCACGAAAAATTCTATCGGCACTTCTCCTTTCCAAATGGTGTACGGGACCGATGTAGTGTTACCTATAAATATAGCACTTCCTGTAATGAAAATTTGGCAAGATGAGAAGGAAGAACCAAATCATGTCACAAGAAGGATAAATCAGTTGATTGAAGTCCAACAGCACAGGGCCAAAGTAGATGACAGGTTGCAGAAATACCAGGATGACATGAAAGTGTTATTCGATCGTAAAGCCAAAGACAGAGATTTTCTCCCGAGAGATTTGGTTTTAAAATGGGATGCGAGGAAGGAGGACTCAACAAAACATGGTAAATTCGATCACATCTGGTACGGACCATTCAAGGTAACAACTCCTGAAGGAAAAAATTCATTTATGTTAGAGAATTTGGATGGTAAAATCCTCAACGCCCCTGTCAACAGGCGTTATTTAAAACATTATATGGAATAATTGGTTTCCAAAATTCCCACTGTATATACCATTTGATTTCCCTTTTTATTTCATAATTTCCTTTGGTAAGTCTTTTTTCAAAAAAATAAATAAATAAAATAAAACAGGTTAATGTTTTTCTAGAAGTAGGGATACAAATTTTCAATGTATTTAATTCTTGTAAAAAAACCCTTATACTCTTAGTATTGTTCCCTTATAGGATTTTGGCTGGCAGCTCGACAAGCAAAAGTAGAAAACAGACAGCCTTATATCGGAAGATAAATTCGTCGAAAATAGGTGATAGATAAGATTTTCCATTATTTCAAAAGTGAACGAAAATGGTAAGGAAAAGGTGTGAATTCCAAAAAAGTCTATTTTTTCAAACAAAGGTTTAAAAAAAAAAAAAAAAGTTGCGGTGATTGTCTCGTAAGTGTGATATGTCACTAAAAGAATGATTTCAAAATCTAGGCCCTAAGAGTTTCAACTAGAATAGGATAAGAGGTAATAAAAATAAACAAAGAGAGAAAAGCGTCTCCGAGAAAGAGTTCCAAGAGTTGGGTGTAATTCATGACCCCTGTTTTTCGATTTCTAAGTCTTTCTCCGTCGCCTCTTTCTACCCTCGGTTTTGCCTTCTTAAAGGACCAAATATCTTTCCAGGTTTCCCACAGAGAGAGAAGAGATTATGTCTTATCTTTGGAAGCTGAAAAGCAGTTCTTAAAAGGTAGACCAGTCCTCATAACTCCTCACTCTGCGACTAAACAAAGTTATTCTTAGGTTGATCCTGATTCTCCTAGGTTTCTTAACAGTTTTCTAAGGATTTAGGCTTGCTCGAAGGAAGATCCCTGGAATTAATCTTTCCCTTTTTCCCTACGGACAAAGGTGCTTTAAAAGTTAAAAAAGGGTTGGTCCAGGGTAATCAAAGAAAGTTGACAGACCTACACTGCAAATTTTACACATATACCATCCCTGGTATACTTACTACCACTGATTTCCCCCACTTCGTGTTCAAAAATTAAAATATAAGACAGATGGTGAAAGGAAATTCATATTTGATTGCCCCCATCTAGTCCAAGAAGACGATGAAAGGAAATTCATTTAAATGATTTCCCTCATCTCAGCATTTAAATGCATAATTATGATTTGAAGTGGTGAAAGGAAATTCAGTAAAAAGGGACAGATAACTTCACTGGGGTACTGAATAGGCTCGATGGCAGTGAAGCAATATATGAGGTATCTGTAAGGTTGTCATACGTAATTTTCACTCTACTCTGGTTACCATCCTTTTCTAAACCGGATATGCATCCCAAGTCCAGACAGGGCTCCCCAATAAAAAACATGAAATTTACTTTGTTTGATGCAAGCCAAAGGCCACAATATCTGTTGGATTTCCTAGGATTGTTTTGATCATCTTAAAGCAGACTTAAATTCAGTAGCGAGAAGGAGAAGATCAAGAATGGGGTTGTAGCTGAGTTTAAAACGTTGAGAGTTTTGAAAAGCTTTTCAGAAGTAAACGCAAAATCTCTTTTTCCCTCTATATCCCTTTCCTAAACAAGTTCTATAGAAAGAAGCCATGGACTCCATTTACCCAATAAAGGCACTAAGTCTACCTGTTCTCTCCCACAAGGAGACGAGGTCCCCAATTGGAGCCTATGTTGAAACATATATTAAATTTTTTTTATCTTCAAAACTAAAACCTTCATTTTTCGAGTTTCAGCTTTTCATAAAGCATAACCCTCACTATCATTTCCAAAAGACCGGTACCGAAATCCCGACAAGCTTTATACTTTAAATAATAAAAGGCAAAAAACCAAAAATGTTATAAAAGTCTCAACATGCTTTCGGTAAAGTTATTTTTTAAATCACGAAAAGCTTAAACCCTAAAGAAGTTAAGACTAACTTTTAGAAGTTTTTTGGGATTCGGGGTTTACTGAGAACATATGTTAATGCATTTCCAATCGTGGAATCTCGATCCTCGATTTCCTGAAATATGGAAGTTACCAATTATTAAAGACTACATTAATTGTATCGCAATTTCGGAATACGGGGTTCAACGATAACATACCTCTTGTCAACGTGATCCCCGAAATCCTGAAATGCAAAGTCCCGACTCATAATTTGGGTTTAATACTGATTAATTAATTTACTAAAATGAATTTAAGTCCTAATTTAAACTTGTCGTGATTTTGCAATTTCGGGAATCGGGATTCAGCGATGACATACCTTTTGTCAACACGATCCCCGAAACCCCGAAAGAAATAATTTGGGTTTAATACTGATTAATTAATTTATTAAAACGAATTTAATTCCTAATTTAAACTTGTCATGATTTCGCAATTTCGGAAATAGGGATTCAGCGATAACATACCTCTTGTCAACATGATCCTCGAAATCCCAAAACGTGAAATCTCGACTCTTAGTCTGTGTTTAGTCTAAATTAATTCTGTTTTGGAAGCATGATTAACGATAATCAAACTTTTTAGGTTTGTTCACGTTTCGATTTCTGATTGAATGAAATTTTCCGAATTTTGAATTCAAAAGTGCCAAAATGTGGCCACTTTAATAAAGGATAACTGATTATATGTGACACTAATGTCTATCTTAGTAAATATCCATTGCATTCAATGTATTGAATTCTTGTCAGCTATGTCAGTACCTTCATTGTTAAATGAATTAAAAAAGAGTTTAAAGGTATGTGTTTTGCAACATACTCTGTTTCATACTATCAAGCATAAGACGCATTCAGCCGATCTCATACACTCATTTTCTGTGAAAGGTTTTCTATCTAACATAAAGTCATGGCACAAAAGAAAGCACTGAATAAGAGTGAAGATATAGAGGAGATGCTCAACCTAGAAGAAGTTGTCATATCCGACACCACATCGCACGCCATCGACTCAATTAAATCCTGGACACAAATCTCTGAATTCCTGGATTACGAAATCAAGAATTCTCCTACTAATTCCGAGAATCACTTTCGGGATATAGCAGAATCGAAGCTTCATAAGATCGCAGCGCGCCCTCAGCTTATGGCGTACAACGAAATGATCAATTGGCCCTTGGAAAAGGTTGATATACCGACAAGAATCATTTTAAATGATCAAGGGGTCGTTGTCGGTTCATTCAGACCAGAACATATACAAGTAATGTATAAACTCTCACCAAATCCTAAGTACATTTATAATGCTGAGTTTTTAGCTGAATTTCAAAGGAAGGAGTGTATTGAGGCAGACCGAACTTATCCCGATTTAATCAGAGAATGGTGGAGATGTCCATCGAAATTTAGCGCCGATACTCATGGGGTTTGTTCCACAGCATCTTTGAATGAGTACATGGTCTATGTAGCCATTATGTTGTGTAGACTTTTCGGGAAAAAGAATCTCTGCCATTTTCCTACATAATGGGTGCCCCTTTTAGAAGATGCTTCAGAAGGATACACTTTTAATTGGAGTAAGATTTTGTCTGATAACCTAGCTCAAGAAGTTTCAAATTACAGAGTTGCAAAATCTAAAGGTCAGCCAGTGGCATTTTACATGTCAGTGTACATTATGGACGCAATCTGCTTTGTGACTCCTTTTCCCCTGATGAATTGGAGTTGGAACATAAGCTGCTCCGAACCCATTCACAAGTATCACTCTGTGCTATGGGAAGAAAATTCTAAGAATGCATTTTATGAAATTTGTCATTTCATAGTAATTCCAATGCATAAGATGTTTTATGGTTGTGAACCTCCTCACATTTCTGAGCTAGTCTCAAAAAATCTCAAAGCAATAGCCGACTAGTTTGTTGATGAAAACTTCTCTTATATTAAGGTTTATGGGTGCTCAATCCCCCCTCACGTGCTTCCAAAATTCCTCCCAGACAGACTGGTATTGAGGGAGGTAGCACATCAAATAGTGAAAAGTGGTATTGGAATAGAGATAAAGGCAGATCAAAAGAAATCCTGGCCAATCTTCCCTATGTATGTCGAAAAATTTTCATTACTAAACCTAGGCCATTCTAAAGTGGAAGTCGAAGCACTAGAAGAAATAAAAATGGTAGATATTGAGCACAGAAAGCATGACCCTTACCAATTAGTAAGCAGAAATTTGATGCATTGTAATATGAAAGCTTATGAACACGAAAAATCTATTTATGATGATATATTCAAAGAGGTTAAAACTTATGAGGAGGTATTGAATAGGGTATGGGCATTATCATTTTACCTACAGACTAGTTTCATGTCCTTCCAAACTCACAGGCGAAGATGTTTGCCAAAAATTTTGTAAGGTGAATCCACGGCCCCTCCTCCAAAGCAGGAAGGGCCTCCCCCAGGTTTTGAAACAAATGTACAGGATA
The DNA here is from genome assembly GCA_009831015.1 of Picea engelmannii. Taxonomy (NCBI): domain Eukaryota; kingdom Viridiplantae; phylum Streptophyta; class Pinopsida; order Pinales; family Pinaceae; genus Picea; species Picea engelmannii. The sequence goes on from ML821305.1 coordinate 172,151, forward strand.
AAGAAAATACAAAGGGAAAAATGAAGGGGATTGAAATGCCTTCACAAGAAATAGAAGTTCCTCAGACAGAAAAATCAGAGGCAAGGAAAGGAAAGGAGTTGGAAACACCCTCAGAAATCCCTGAGAGTTTTCCCAAAAAAGTAGGAGGAACACCATCGACAAAACTTGGAAGTCCCATTACTTATTTGACTACATTACAGTCTACTTATGGAAATCCCCGAGAGGGAGCTCTATATGTTAGTGACCTTGAGCCCATTTCTAGGGATGAGATTCCTTCCTCTGATTACTTCTTCACTAAAAAGAGGAAGGCTATCCTGAAATAGGAGATGCATCCAAGAGGAGATATGATGATTAAAAAGCACAAGATCATTATAGATGGACAAAAACTTAAAGAGGGATAATTTGCTATATAAATAGCAGGCACAATGGGAGCTTTAGCATCGACGAATTTATACTCTGTGGGTAGTTTGACAACTATGTTGGAGCAGAAAGATCAAATGATAGCTCAGCTGCAGGGTAAATTAAAGGAGACTGAAAGAAATATCAGTTGGGAGATAAAAAAGGGTCTAGTACGAGCTAGATTAAATGACATTCAAGAGATTCAAAAACTGAAAGCAAGCTTAGAGGAAGAAAATCAGAAAATACAAGTCACGCAAGCATAGGTCTTACAGCAAGAGGAAATGAATAAACAACTACAAGATAAGATTAATTCCATTCAAAATCAAGTGGTAGAGCTTGAAATCTTCCAAGCATAGGCACTGGAAATATATACAAATATAGAAAAAGAGCAACAGAGAGTGTTATTTAAGCTTAAGTTTATTCAGAATTACTTTCTGGGAGCAAGTAAATCTCTGGAGAGTATTCTCTAGAAGGAGAGAGAAGTGAAAGTATCCAGAACAACCTTTCAAAAATCAGTGGCTTTTTCAACAAAAGAGGAGGTCGGAGAGATTCAAAAGATATTTGTTTCAGAGTAGATTAAAGGTGATATAATACTCAAGGAGTGGGAGGCAAACCTCGCAGAAAACAAGAAAATAACCAGAGAAGTTAATGACAACTGTCAAGGAATTTTTTACCTCTTAGAGAAAACTTCATTGAACATTGGAAAAAATGATTGTCCCGGGTTGTTAGGAGAAATTAACATTCTCAAGCATCAGTTAATATTCAAAGAGGATCTGGAAGAAATTCAGGTAGAGATTCCATAAATAAAGGTAATCAATGTTACTCAAATTGACAAATGGATAGCAATGCCTAACTTAAAGCTACAAACTATTAAGTTCACGAGAAAGATAATCGAAGACCGTCTGCCAGAACTGCAAAGAATTTTTTTCTTATTTGAAGCAAAGGATATTCCAGAAGCTCCCAGAGTTTTAGTGCAATTTCTAGGCAAATGTATTTGTTGTCTTAAAACAGAAGGAGGAGGTTCATCAACGCAAACATGAAATTATATTTTGAATATTTTTCATCATTGGAATATAAAGCAGTTAAAATATAAATGTAAACAGTTTGACATTGCTCATTCATGTAACCGTTAGTCTTAGGAAGTTAGTTAATCACCAATGGGAAAAAGGTTTGGTGAATCATGTATAAATACAACTTCATAAGACTCAGAACAGGCTTTTCATTTTTTGGGAGCCGATTGTATTAGAATTTTTCCGATTTACATAATATAGATGATGCAGAAGAGATTCTGAATTCTGTCACCTTGAAGCTATGTGTTCCTTCACTCTGTTTTCAATATCTTTCAATATATTTTATTCTATGTCTTTCTAATGAATGATCAACTATAGTTTAATTCAAAATTTTACTGTAGTTTGAATTTATTTGATTATCTAATCATTTACAGTTTTTCCTCTGTGATTTCTATCAGCAGTTTCAAGACCTGTAGGTTTGTTGGATGGTTATATCTTATACTCCATTAGAAATTTTGTTTTTCTCCCCTTCTTCTGTTATGATATGAGATTCTTTCAAGATTAAAGCCTCATATTCTCCAACAATGTTTCTTTGTTTTTATTTTAATATTCTCAAATTACTTCAAGTATAGGAATGGTCTTTACTGTTATTATGTTATTAGTTTGAGTTCCAAAATTCCTTTTCTATTTCATCCCACGAATCTGAAGCAACAATTTCTAAAACTTCTTTATAATTTAATAAAATTTTAATCCTCATGATTGTCCCAAGTAATAGACAACCTAATATAGAACCTGGCCTACAGGATCAAACTAGCATTGCTTTGAACTTATTTAATACTATCCTGCAAACAACAACTACCCAAGTCGAATTAGAATGTTCATGGGCAATTATTGAGAAAGAAATCAGCATCCAAGAACAGTGGGAAGCTAGATAGAGATAGTTGAGAAACCAACTCTGATTTACCCTTCGCAATTGATTCTTACTCCTTAATTCTCTTTATTTTTCAGATGCCTTGACGGTATACTTTAGAGCCTTAAAGTATAAACTCAGGAACAACAATCATCACTCCCCCTTTCTAGGGAAGTCATTTCGGACTACACCAAGCTTATCTCGGAAGTACTCAAACTTCACACGAGATAGAGACTTAGTCAACACATCTGCTACATGCTCATCTATGCCAACATACTGGAGCTTCACAGCTCCCTTACGTGCCAAGTCATGAATGTAGTGGTACCGGATCTCAATTTTCTTCATCTTACCATGAAACAGTGGGTTCATTGTCATCCTTATGCAACTCTAGTTATCACAAAAGATCACAGTAGCATCCATCTCTAGGTCAAATAGACCTGTCAACAACTTTTGAAGCCATATGGCTTCACAACTAGTGGATCATGCTACAATGTACTATGTTTCTGCCATACTGAGAGCAATACTAGATTTCTTCCTTCTTTTCCACGAATTCATCGCTGACCCTAAACTAAAACAACATCATGAAGTGATTTTTCTATCTAAAGCACTTCCATCCCAATCTGAATCATTATAGCCATGCAATATGAAGTCACAATCTCCAGTATAACAAAGGTCATAGTCCAACGTACCCTTAAGGTATCTCATCACATGCTTTGCAGCGACAAGGTGAACACATCTGGGATCCACCAGATACTGACTCAAGGTGTTCACAAAAAAGCATATATCTAGTCTAGTATTCATTAGATACATCAACAAACCAATCACCTGTCTATATAGAGTAACATCAACTATTTTTTATGAAGTATCACCCAATAACTTCAAATTCATCTCCATAGGATTGGACATGGATTTATAGTCCATCATGTTGAATATCTTCATAATTTCCACAACATACTTTCTTGGATTAAGGAAAATATATTTTGGGCTTTCCCATACTTCAAGACCTAAGAAATAGTACATCAAGCCTAGGTCCTTCATTTCAAATTTAGAGGCAATCTTCTTCTTACAATCTGTGATGAGCTTCTCTTCATCTGTCAATAATAATTCATCCACATATAGAAGCATTATAACCGGTCCATCATTCTCAATATTGAAGTAAAGGTTGGGATCAGTTTTACTTTTGGTAAATCCCAACCTCATCATAAAACTATCAATCATGTCAGAACAAGATCTTGGAGGTTTCTTCAACTTGTAGACATGAGTCTTCATGTCTCTGTACTTTGAAACCAAATTTTCACATCACATTGTACCAACCTGGTACACTTGTTCATCTGCAACTCAATCTTCATAATCATGTTTGGATTCTATATTCTTTTTGTAAAGCATTGTTTGTCTCACTTCCTAAGAGTATGTCCCCTATTCTCTCTACAACTTTTTCCTTCGAGAACTGGGACTCTGCACCTGCACCTACTTTTTCTGAAATTGAGAATGACTGATCCATTCTCACTATAGCTGTTGAAATATGAGAGAAGATCCTCTAGTCCATCATGACGATGGATTCATTTTCTCCCTCTAAATCTCATACTACATCGTCTTATTTTAATGGATCATGGTTGTTCTATATATACTTCTTTTGATTAATTGATCAAGTGTCATGTCATAGTATTCTCCCTCTTATTGGGCGAATCTGTAATGTCCCCACTTTGGGACATCATCACAGGGCAAAGATTTATGATGACCAGAATATCCAGATGGGTGCTAGAGAGAGTACATGGGTATTTGAGAGGCATTGTGGGTTCCATCTTGCATTGATGATCATATTCCATCATTATGAGCCATTCTTCACAGGTTGACTTTGGTTTCGTTGCATTCTGACGATTTCCATGATTTTGACTATTTTGAGCTATAAGTCAATGGAATTCACTGAAGAGGTCATTTTGGGCACATTACTTGGAGGAACCTCTCAGTGTAATAGTTCATTGGAATTGGGAGGAGAAACACTACAGGATGGGATGGCTACAAGTGACTTTCAGTGGCCAGGGAAGCCATAAGAAGAGATAAGGATCTTTTCAAAGGTAAAAAGGTTAGTTAATTAATTAAAGTGATTTAATTAATTAATTAAATATTAATAAAATGAAAGTCACTTTGGAGGGAAAAGGTGAGCCAAAAAGTATAAAGGAAAGGCAAGGGCCTCCTCTCATTCATTCATGTATGAT
>ML821306.1:0-13887 GCA_009831015.1 Picea engelmannii
CTATTTTCCAGCATAACCACAGCCCAACAATGGTTGCCTTCAAGCACATGGATGGTGCTCTTCCCAGCACTCAACTCTCTCTTTACTGCCCAAAAATCTGCATGTAAAAATTGTCCCCTTTCTCCATACGAATTTCCCTTTTTCTCTCTTTCTTGCTTGACTCTCACTCTTCCCAAAGATGATTGTACTTCAACCCATGCTCTCCAATAACTATGGGATTTGACCACTCACACCCACCCTTTTACATGTTAAATGGCTTTCAGCACACTCAGCAACAAATAGAAGGTTATACACAATGATAAGAATGTGGGTTGGATTAATGCTCATGAATAAAATCCCCCTTGGACCCCTCTCTCTTGTGAAATCAAAGCCCCCCATCGTTTTCATTCCTCTCGTATCGCAACCAACGATTACTATCTTTAATAATTATTCAATGCACATAATATACAATTTGTCCCCCGGCCACATTAATCAACATGGGCTCTTTGCCCCAATCATATCGACTCACCTACCTAATTCACATTTATACAATTACATTACAATTTGTGGGGGTTAAAACCGAGGATGTTACAAAGCATATATACCAAACCACAATAATGAGATAGTATGCTCCACATCCATCAAAAGTGCAGCAAAGGGGTGATCAACAAGGAAAGCACATGTGGGAAGACCACCAAGCAGCAAGCACAATCTTTCGATCAAGTAGAAGTGAGACTCCCCCAACCAAAAACCCCCATCAAATGATATGATGCCATGAAGATAAGGGGCTCCGTAAAGATAAATCCTCCCAATTCGATCTAATATCTCCAAGGAACCAGCAGCAAATTTCCATCGATGTGATGAAAATCACAAAGTGGAACCTCATACAATATGAGGTGTAATAATAGGCTCCAACTTGGGGACATACACTCTTATTGGGAGTGCATGAGAACCCTAGAAATCTCTAGTTCAACCTATCAAAAAGAAAGAAAAGACAAGACCATGTGGCTAGATGGATACAAATCAACATCTGTAAACACCACATACTTATTCTTTTTTTTTGTTATATATACATCACCAAGGGTTCAAAATTTGGCTATAACAATGCCAAAAATATACATGAAAGTAAATTAGTGCTCACATGTTTTGAGCTTATTCATCCTACACTACTCTAACCTAGGCTTAAACAAGAGTCTTTGTGAAGTCAAATAGTCAATGCAACCATCCAAGTATCATCTTAAGGCCATGAACTCTACATGTATGTTTGGTAATGCTCCAAAACAAGGTTACATAAAAAATAAGGCCTATATATGTCGGAATCCCTAGTACACCATGGCTGCAAAATGAAATTACATTACATACATGGCAACCAATACAAAACTCTGAAGTAAGATAGCATGCTTTAGCACATGCTAACCCAATCCATTGTTGAAGAGGACTGGAATATGGTCTAGAAAATGTATATGGCAACCCATTATCAATCTGCAAAACATCAACTATGTGCCTCTCCAGAGGAAAATCTGCATGACAAACATCAATCACACCATCAAACAAAGAGGTTGTACGTTGGTGCAACCATAAACTATCTTCTACCAAGCATGAAGATGAAGTATGAGATGAAATTTCAAATCTGAAAATAAAATTTTGCACACTATTTGATAGCTGGAAATGACTGTTCTAAAATCTGCATTCAATGTCTTGCTACCCCATACAATTTTCAGCACTTAAAACAATATTTCCAACTGAAAAATCACATGTACTTTCACAAAAAATTGAAGAAGATAATGGCTGAAAATTTCCAACACCTTTATCATCACTAACATGCTCCAAAAACTGAAATTTTTTTAAATTAAACATGGGAAAACATAGTTGTAAATCACCATCAAAAATTTCTGCACATGCACCTCCTAAACATGGATGAGTTGTCCTCCCTATAACCAGTTTTATCATAACCAACTAGTTTCGGTGCCATACTGATCCGGTTAGCTGTTTCAAACCAGTTAAAGTTGGTTATTTATGGAACCAATCTTAAAGCACCGAAGCAATCAGTTTCATATAGCACCGTATGGCGCAGCTAGGGACCACCGAAAATCAATTTATTTTTTTAAACAATAAATTAAGTAAAGGGCAAGCAAAATACCTAACCCTAGGGCCCTACTAAAGTTCTTTAAAAAATAATAAATAATTAAAGTGAAGCACAAAACCTAACTCTAGTAATTAATGGCAATATTAAAAAAGTTGACACTCTTTTATCTTTCATTTCCTATCATTTTACTTAAATTTTTAACATTACCATTGATTGTTTCAGGATGTTTGAGAGTGGTTCCAACCTCATTAGACTTCATATGGAGAAAGTAGAATTTTAGATCCCATTCAAAATTCAGCAAACTTAACAGTTTTAGGGTTTTAGGATTTTAGGATTGGTAGGATTGCAACGTTTCCACTAGATTCTATCATGTATGCGGGCATGGAACTAACATTTAGTAAAGAGCACCAAGCTCTCTAAGTACCTTGATGTTGGTGGCATTGATTATTGAACTACTCTATCATGGCCCTAGTGAAAATGTACCCTTCACTCAAGCAAAATCATTGATTAAGCATGTTAAGCTTTTTCTACCTTATTTTAATGCTTAGAGGTTGATACTAATGATAAGGATCCCAATACAAGCAATGATTTTGATGATACTTAGTTATTTGATGTAGCATGATTTTTTTGGAGTCTAGAGGCCATTTAGAGCCTCTTTGTTGATGTATTTTGGTTTAAATATGGATTTCAATGGGTGTTATTTTGGTTATATGCACCCTCACTTGTTATATACATGAAAATGCATATTTGTGTATAATGGTTTGGATTTATATGTATGAACATGAATATATATGGTTTTTTTTTCAAAATTTGAATATTTTATGCATTTTTTGGTCTGGGTTTTTTTCCGATTCCAGTCTGGTTTACATTTTGGGGGTCGATCAGTGCAATAACCGATCTGGTTCTTATAACGTTGCCTAGAATCATCCCCATCAATGTCATAGATAGGATCCCCAAAGCACATCTAATAATCCATCTCCTAACTATGGCTATCAAGCTGAAAATTCTCCTTACTAATTTCAAAATCTTGGTTGCCCTCACTCTCATCTCATGAAGAAATAAGTACATCAACATTCCATCATCATACAAGGACTTCTCTTCAAAAACATCATCATCCAAATGAACCATTACATCATCAAAATTTGAATTTTGAAAAGCATAACAAGTTACACTACCCTTGTCTTCATGGAAGAATGAAGTGGGTTCTTCATGACCAATGTCTTCTACATGTAGGGTTGCAATATGTTCTTCAACAAATTCATCACCCATTTCTAAAATATAATATGAGAATGGCTCATGAGATGGAGGACAAGGCTGCAATATATCCTTAAGATGAGCAAATTTTCTTCTAATATATTTTACCATGTAAGTATAAACATCATGTCTCATCTTAATCTCAACCAAGAAAAAACTTGAAGGGTTCTTCTCATGGACAAGTATAAACATCATGTCTCATCTTAATCTCAACCAAGAAAAAACTTGAAGGGTTCTTCTCATGGAAAATTATCAAACCAACAACCTTCTCTTCTACTTTAGCATAAATATCAACCCAAAAATGTCTCATATAAATCTATTACATGCTTCTCATTACCATATCCACACATCTAATAATTCTGAAATTTCCTAACAAGAATGAAAATGACTTTATCTCTTTAGGGCTGAAATCACAATACCACTCCCATGCAGTCTTTCAATTCAAAGGAAATGCAAAACTATCATCAAAACATCTTCATGGACAATATTATTTTCAATAATAAACTTCATGAATGATGAAATACACATAGAATCCAAATGGAGTTTGTCCCCAAAAAATTGGAACATGATGAATCCAAATACAAAGATAAAGATGATGTGAAGATCCAGAAATGCATGAAAAAATCGAAGGGGTAACCAAAACTTCCCTTTGGTTGGAATCATTTATTCAAATCTTCAAAACGTTGAAATCTGAAATTACATGCATACCATAATGCCTCATACAAAATCTAAAATTGGAGTCACCAAGGTGAGTTCTTCAAGTGATTGCTTGCAATCCTCACCTCCAAAATTAGCAAGCCATCAAATGTGGAGTAGCCGAGATGAGAAAATACCTTCAAAACAAAACCCTCATCAAAGAATATCTTCCGAAAAAATGGGTTTTATCCCCGACAACGACGCCAAAATGTTACAACAAAATCTAGCACCCCCAATGATCGTCCCAAGTATCAAGGGGCTAGTTTGTGCAACTAAGGAAGGCCACCCACTGTCACCTCAGTAGCTCTTCCTCTCTCTTTAGGTTAGATCTCCTCCAACTCAAGCGGGGTATCCCTAAATAAGATTGTTAAGGCTATGGAGTGGGGGTCTTAAGTGATATAGGAAGAGTAAGCCTTAACAAAATGCACGGTTGTTGTAGTATATGAAATGGGATGAAAATGGAAATGAGATAAGGGCAAGGTAAGAAAACAAAGGAAAAGAACAAGGAATGAAAAGATATGAAAGGAAACCAGTGCCTATCAATCATGGGCTAATGGAGTCATAAAGTACTACACAAATGGAAAAACTTGATTTGTCACACTCACAACTACTTCAATGAAGGCCACTAGTGATGAAAGGGTTGTTTTCCACCTTCAACCTCTTAATGGTGAAAATCTATTTGATACATTCATCTTTTAAATTATATGAACTCAAGGCAAAGGAACTAATGTTTGTTACATTTTTCCTTAGAGTGCTTGCTGGAAATTTATATGAAATGAATCTTGGAGGGCCCTAGAAGGTACCACTCATCAACAAAATATATAAGTATTGTATTACTTCTGAATTATTATTCCAAATCTGCAATTAGTTAATTAGAAGAATTGCAATATACAAAAATAAAACAGCAAGTAAATAAAGAGGGAGAAAGCTCCTCACATTGATCATCCCAGCATAGAAACATCATAAAAGAAGGGGACATAAAGAAGTGCTAAACCATCCAATCATCAAGTATGTTCTCCATCACACATCCAACACATGAGGATCATGTAGAACACCCCATTCCTAATGACAACAACATCATACATCAACCCACCAAGTCACTAGGAAATATCAACAACAATGTCATGAAACATCTACCTCCTACCACCATCATCATCTAACCTCCTAGGGGGCTAAAACCATCATCCATATCCAAGATAAGCATATATACCAAACCACCATAGTGAGATAGTATGTTCCACATCCATCAAAAATGCAACCAAGGGGTGATCAACAAGGCAAGCACATGTGGGAAGACCACCAAGCAGCGAGCACAATCATCCGATCAAGGAGAAGTGAGACTCCCCCAACCAAAAATCTCCATCAAATGATATGATGCCATGACAATAAGGGGCTCCATAAAGATGAATCCCCTCCAAGTCGGTCCAATAGCTCCAAGGAACCAGTAGCAAATTTCCATCAATGTGATGGAAATCACAAAGTGGAACCTCATACAATATGAGGTGTAACAATTCCAATTAACATACCCATGGTTTTTCAATAGTGTTGTCAAATTTCCTTATTTCACTCTTGGGTATGTTGGCTTATGGTCCCCTAAGAGGCTCCTCCCCATGTCACTCTCCCTTAGGGAATTTGTGTTTCAAAAGAACCCCAATGAGCCACTCTTCTAAAGTTTTTATGGTGGAATCAAGTGTCTTCTTAGTGACATACTCATCTTCGATGTCCATATGTTTTGTACCTTGGTTTAATTTTGACAAGCGACAAGACAATGACAATGCAGACATAGAGTACTTAAATTCCCATTAGCGGGTGCCTTCAACCTCCTCAATAGAAAGATTGTTTATTAATAGATGGGGATTAAACAATATGACTACCTTTTAAGACTTGTAAATTGAATGCCCTTCTTCCTCAAATATTTCACAAGTAGAAGAAAATTAACCTTCTATTTTCAAAAGGTGTATTGGAAATCTCTTTTTTGCCTTACCAATCTTGCCAACAATAAATTACCTTGATAATAGCTCCTAAATAACTTTTCCCTCCCTTTACAAGATAGGTTTCTTTTGAGACAAATAGGGCCTCTTGGAACAGTTGGGATTTCTAAAATAACCCTTAAATATTCTCTGAATGAAATTGTTAATTATAAAAACAAAATAAGCAAAGAAGAAAATCCATGTTTAATTAAGCATTCTACTTAGGGATTTGAGGACTTGAAATTGGCCCCTGTTACACAAGCCAGTGGTAGCACTCCAGCGAATCGACATTCGCTCCTTCAAAAACAACACTACATGAGATCAAACCTGCAGTGAAAGAGTCGCCAAGGAGAGTGAATTGTTCGACTCGCTATGCCCACAACTGAAATGCACTCACTCATCTAAAAGAACCGAGCTAGGCTCATAGAAGAGGTCTGGACTTTGGAGTAAGAAACAGCTACAAAAATCATTGCTCAGCACAACTTAATGTAAATTGTCCACGTAAATGGTTGTTGGTTCAATCTTATTGTAGGCACACAATGCACGCTAAGGCACTAGCGCATCAACTCCTAGGCAACCAAGTCCACCAAGTTGTGGGTAACTTAGCTTTGAGTAATTTGTGCATATTGCAATCTAATAACTAAAAAAATATGGTTGGTCGACCCAATTCAAAACACTCTAGGGCATGCCAAAACACTATTGCTAAGGTTGCCATTGCTTACTAAGGTCAATTTGAGTCCACATTGATTATTGTTTCAATGCCAAAACTGACAAGATAAAAATCCTTGTGAATCCTAACAAGCACATGTAGTGAAATAACCACTTGTCGTGTTGAGAGAGTTGAATAAGGAAAGCTAAATAACAAGCTTGTTAATGCTCAACAAATATCGTTATAGCAATATCAAGCCTTGGTTCCACAATCCAGCAATTTCAATCAACACATGATGGCCACTAACAGAGCAAGTTGAACACAAAAATTCCCGTAGTTGTACATGATGCTAGTGAAGTGATTCTTTTGTTTTTTTTTGTTTTTTTTGTTTTTTGAAAATATGTGGAAGTTGAAAAATGCTTGAAAAGACAAGTCAAGCTAGGGAAACACAATTAATAATCTTGCAAATATGCATAAAGGAAGATTTATTGAAATGGATTTAATGATGTACAATAGAGTGGAGATTGTAACTATGATGTGCATAAAAGATACAATAGTCGGAGGAAACTATTCAAGTTAAATGGAGTGAATGTTTGACTTCATAATAATGAAAGACTCTTAAACACATAAATATGTAAGTAGTGAAGGAAAAAATACGGCTACACTAATATAGATGTGTCACCTACACAATGAAGATGGAGATCGAGAATCCTAACTTAAGGGTTACCTAAAAATGTCAAGAACGACCATTGGAATGTGAATTTGTCTTAATTTAAGCAAGATCATCACTCTAATACTACTTGTGGTGAACCTAGGTGCACCAATTAACCATCCAATCAAAAAATTTCAATGCGATATGAAGACAGAAGATGAATTACACTTTCAATGATGTGACACGAGAATGGAAGAAGATTGTACTAGATTGTTGAGCCCTATTCAAGATAAGGTGGTTCTCCATGCCACTTTGAGGGGGAATCTTCCAATACAATGCCAAAGCACTTCAAGATGCAACTCATGATGAGTTCCCTCCATATTTATGGGCTTATGAACCTAACCTAATCTACCTACCTAATTGACCTAATTTAATAATTATGGCCTCATCACATAATTAACACACACCACACCTACCTAATTGGCCTTATTTAATGATTATGGCCTCATTACATAATTACTAGCACACAATATACCTACCACGTTGGCCTTAATTAATGACTATGGCGTCATTATAAAATTAGCACTCACCTAATCTTATTTTAATTTTTAATGCCATAGGCCTTATTACATAATTAATCACATCTACCACAAAGTGAACCTTTGCTAAAGTCTTAGACCTTAATACATTAATAGAACAGGCTAAAAGACTCCCTAAGAAGAAATTAGCTAAAAGATTCCCGGAGAAGTAATTACAAAAAAGCTTTGTTGGATGAACATATGATCAAAACTGAAAATTTAAAAGCAATACAAACGGACGATATTATGTTCAATGTTTTGCCAGACAAAGTGTAACTTGAACATAATAGATACAAAGGAAGCAGAATCGAAAAACACCCACGTGACTTTTGAATAGAATAAACAGTACATACTCTGACAGTGGCAGGCTCCCTCAGGCAAAAAGAAAAAAATGAAAGTAAGAAGGTGATATTTCAAGTCCCTTCTTACCTACCATCTAATGCACTAGCAGATGTCCCTTCTTCGGACACAAACAAGAAAGAGGGTGATATTTCAAGCCCACTATTGTGCTTCTTTTGTGCTGATTTCTCGGCTCTGCGTATTTTCTTTGCCTCTTTCTGTCGCTGTTTCTTCTCTGAAAACATAAAATTAAAATTTAACAAACTTGAAGAAGACTGTCTAACTTGCAGCATAACCAAATTGGCCACTAATTTAGTCTTTATAATATAAACTGAAGCGCAGCAAGAACAACTTGCATATGAAATGGATGGAAAGTCAAAGTTCCTTTTGATTGTGATCCCATTTGTGCTTACTGTAATGACTGCAGTGCAAGAAAATATTCTATACATAATTGGAATGCCGTTGAAGAACAGGAACAAGCACGGAAAAGTATAGGAAATTAACATTATTTTTTAAAAATATCTCACTTTCTTGTCTTCTGGCCTCAGATTTAGCAAAAAAATCCATCCACTCGTCTGTTAAAACAAATATGGGCTCATCCTCTTCATCCTCTTGCTCATATGCATCTTCCACTGCTCTGGATGCATGACAAGAGACGAAATAGTTATGACACTTCATGCTAGACCATGCGTCGGAAATTTTTGAAAAACAAAAAATGAAAGATTAAAACAGTATAGCCAACACACCTATCTTGCAAGTCCTCAGAATCTCCATTTCCATGCCAATTTTCCGCTGTAGTACCAATCACAGAGGCTGTCGGTGTACCCCATAAATTTCTCGGCGACGAACCTACTCTATTCAACTCAGGTTCAACATAGCTAGAATGTGAAGGGTGTACAATATGCATGGAGGAGAAGGGAGCCACAGGTCCAGCCATAGGATACATCAGTGGTGGGGGGTGCCAGCAACCATGTACTCTACAGGGCAAGAAATGATGATAGGGGCAAATGGGTGGACGGAAAGCAGACGAGTGCGTAGTTGGTCTCATTTGTGGATGAACAAAAGGATACTGAACATGAGGCCATTGGCCTGTTAGTGGGTTAGCATTGTTATCTATCTCTTGTTTAGCTGGTGACTCGCATGAAGAATTCGATGGGGTTGAAGACCCATTTGAGAGGTTTCTAAAAGAGAATTGTTCGGTACTTTTAAGGTCCTCTGGAGTTGTTTGGGGTATTGCTGAATTTGCAAAGGCAATCTCCTTGTTTTGCCCCGAACTTGCTAAACTACTGGTAATGGAGGGTGGTCCATAAGTTTTAAGGCAATTGGGACACCTGGGAGGGGTTTGAATTGGGGCATGAGAATGCGTTAATGGCGGACAGAACCAGTAATGAGGAGGGCGACTATGAAATGGGTTTTGATAAAATGGCGGTCTGTATATACAAACAGAGTGAGAAGTCGATTGTACCTGCGGAATTGGTGCTGCGTTTGTTTCACAAAAGATATTGGATTCCATGTGAGGGATTCAGCCTGCTTCTGCAATAACAGATACTTCTCCAGCTTCTATGCAGTAGGGACTTGAAATTTGTTTTCAAGTGAAACTCCGACAAACAAGAAGACCTACAAATCGTCTTGCAGCTTTTAGTTGCTCGTGTTCTGCCTTTGGCTTCCAAGAGAGCACACGGAGAGTTTCTGTTTTGAAGTCTATTATATTGCATATAGCTGTGGATTTCGCATTCGAGGGTAAACTTTATTTTAAATTATTTTGGTGAAATGGCAAATAAGCATGAGTTTTTTTTAAGAATGAAATGGCTTTAAGTTTTTTTTTTTTAAGGAATAAAATGGTTTTATTGTGGGATTCATTGGAGTGGCTTTTACTATAAACTTCTTTGAGTTTGTACGTTGGTATTAATTAGGTAACTTATGAGGGTCTAGATATCCGAAAACCACCTATGAAGGTTTTATATTTGGTTTATAGGTGCTCGAAGTGGATGAGGTCCTAGGAAATTTTTGGTTGAAATTTATTGGTACTTTTATCATGAATATTGATAAAAAGTACATAGAAATTGAGCACCTTACCAATAAGATAATGTTTTGTTTTGTTTTTTACCATGGGGAATCGATAACTCGTCGAGATTACCTGGGCAGGACCCAGGGTCAAATTCGTCGGCTACCACTATAACCTCAAGAGTATATCCAACAGCATGTAAGCCATATATACCAATAACTTGTGACTCAACAAGGGTCGAGACGTCTCAACTTCCACCAGAGTGGAATTCTATCCCAAGGGTCACCTACCCTTTGAGTCTTATCACAACGGGCCAATGTCTCGATGGGGTTTGATCCCTGGTGGGTTCATTGGAAATCATTGTCTCCCACCAATAGGCCCCCACGTCCTTGACTACCAATAAGGTAATGTTATGAGAGGTCCATTAGATGTAGCTTGGGTGGTTGGAAGGAATGATTGTTACCCTCCCCACCCAGGTTCAATTCCTTGTGAGTGACATGGTGTGCCCTTAAATGGGTTTATAAGATGCTCTTGTTGTTGAGCCCCGAATATTCCGAAAATACTCAGTCTTCCTATGTTCTCTCAAGAATTTTTTTAGGGGGGGGTTCAGTGGACGTAGCGACCAACGATATCTAGTGTCATGAACTACATGAAAAAAAAAAAGATAATGTTGCAAGACATTAATTCAAAGCACCTTGCTCTATCATTGAATTCTGATCAAAATGAACAACAAAATCACACATAATTAATGGAAAGGTTAAAAGAATTGAATAAAATTATTATTAGCAAAGATGAAGAAATTGTGCAAAATCGAATAGAATTGGAGAAGCTAGATACAAAAATTCATAAATTTCAACAACAAATTAGTAATATAAAAAGCATTCATAAAAAAGAGTCTAAAAATATCAATAAAGAACTATTGTCTAGAGATGAAGAAATTTCTCATTTGAGAAATCATAATAAAAGTCTACTTGTAGATATGAAGAAATTGAAGAATAAGAGTAAGGCACAACAAGAAACCCAAACCATGGATAAGGGCACTGGCACCGACTTGATCGACATGGAAAAACCTAATGTTCTTAACAATGAAGTTGTATCAGTGTAAGTGTTCCCAGAAGTCGATCTCAACAAACAATTATATGGTAAAGCAACATCCACTGATTTAGTTGAAGTTAACATATCGTTGATTGCCACTAATAAAGTCATAGGTTAGTCGAAGGATGTTGTGGCACCAATAAATACAAAAAAAACAGATATCGTCATGATGACTCGAGTAAATCATGACAAGACTAAACCATACATTAAAAAAGATAAAATTCCTAGGCATCCAAAGATATATGTGCCCTGAAGCCAACAAAGAAAAACATATCCATAATCTTATCATCAAAGAGTTCCAGAAAAAATCCACCTTGGATGGATTGATTATTTTTCGATGTGTCAATATTCGAGACTTTGATTGTCATATCGTCTTGTTTCTTCAACTTTATCTAATCGATAGCAATTATAAAAGAATGTCATTCTATCATAAGAGTTTCTCATTCCCTATGCTTTGAGGACAAAGAATTTTTAAGGGGGGAGACTTGTAATATACCTAAAGTATATTACATTTCTTACCATGTAATAATATGTTATAGGTTTGTTATTATGTAAATAGACATTATAATGTAAATGATAAGTATATCATAAGTCATGACCTTTCGTCTATGATAAGTCATGACCTTTTCCAATGACATGACTTATAATTCCCACGTGTATTTATATACATGTATTGTATCTTATATGATGTCAAGACAATATGTAAAATGGATAATAAATAAAATATTATTTATTATGGATATATGGAATTATGTTATTTATTCATGATGTTCTCATGAAGTGGACCACCAAATCCACTTCAGGGGATGTCTACTGTAATGCTTTTGACAATCAGACAAAGCACACGTTGTCGTGATAGACTTGGAGACATTATCGATCAATGAAGTTGGCTAAGAGTGTGTTCAGAAAAATAAGACGGTGTGGCGATCATCTTATATTGGTAGCAAGTAGGAGTACTTTGGGGCATGACTTGGACATGCAGACCCAAAGAGACTTGCGGCCTCACTTGTGGTAGACGCTACATGGGTTGGATGAGGTTGGGTAAAGCAAGGACGAGGTTGACTTGAGCCATGAGAGAGTTAGGGGTGATCGAAACAAATGGTACAACGTTTCAAGCATGGGAGTGGACGCATATGTATGTGTGTGTAATAATAATAATAACAATAATCTAATTTTAAGGTCACGACCAAGCCAGACACCAAATTGGTGTATGAGAGCCCCTTGTTTGTGGGACAAGGAACACCCTTCGCACAACAATTTGTTTGTTAAAGTGTACGAAGGTGTGCATACCCTACCCCCCTCTGGATTTTAACTTGTGACCCCCTAGGAGGAAACACATGTCTAGATGGCAAGACATACGAGCTAGAACACAACAACTTGATTGGACAACACACAACAACGAGTCACATAAGTCGAACCAAAGGTCAAGTTAACTGTGCACAACAGAGACGTAGACTCAGTTGCGACAGAGCAAGGAGGTTGTAGGCAAGTCGAGAGGTGACTTGGCCAACTCTTGTAAACGTATGTAATGAGCCTTGTGCTCCCCTTCTTGTAAAGCATTGTATTGTACTGTGACACATCTTGTATAAGAAATATTGTATGGGTATTAGGCACGGTTGGTGTCGCCCAAACTATTCACTGTGTCATTTTGTATACGTGTTGCATGTTCTATGTTTCTTGGATGTTTAAGTACATTAACTATTAATTGTTAAGTGTAAGTGATTGTTATTGTTGTGAAGCAAGGACATGGTTGGGTGCGCACCTTGGCGGCCAAGTAGAGGAGTTGAGTGTGCGACTCGACTCACCTATAGCTCAAGGATGAGTCATGGGCGCACCCTAAGTGAAGAGGCATAGTCTGAGCATAGTAGGACATGGGTTGGTCGCACCACAATATCTGAGACGTTGCGATGTCACACGACCAAGAGATGACAAAACTTTATGTTTCAAGCACGACTCTCATGTCAGTGACACCTACCTTCTAGTCTCATCCCATGAGATTAAGATTATTGATATGGCAAAGTAGTAATATTATCGATAAGAATCCCATGTTCAAGAGGGTAAACTATAAACTTGGGGTAGTATTTGGTTTGGTGTATGGGATGAAAGTTAGATGTTATTAGTAAGTATATGCCTTCATTAGAAGTAGTATCAATAATGATCATAAGATGTATTGACTTTCTCGTTGATATTATCTGGGCTAAAAACTGCTTTTTAGACTTAGAGTAAGATCTAAAACTCTTTTTTAATGGATAAAAGCTCGTCTTCCTTAGACATAAGGAAACAGGTTAACAATCCAAGACCTAAAGGCATCTAGGAGGAGTAAAATTTTCTCCTCTTATGAACCATCGACGAGTTATTTTAAGTGACATAGTTTTCTTTTAATTGCGGTGATGAGTCAATCTGCATTCTCGAATAAGAACAAATGATAATTCTCTTCATTAATGATTAATCAGTAAATTATGATAAGGTTTACTACCTTATATATATATATATATATATATATATATATATATATATATATATATATATATATATATATATATATATATATATATATATATATATATATATATATATTTTTTTT
>ML821306.1:19557-51095 GCA_009831015.1 Picea engelmannii
TAAACCCACCTTTAATTAATTATGGGTCTTCCATAATAACTGTTGGGGCCGACTTCTTATTCTGCACTTTGTAATTGTCCGATGACCAATCCACAAAAGGGGATTTGGTCCTTATACAATTACCGACATGATTAATCCTCAATAAGGATTAATCCAATAACAATAATAATAATAATGACATGATTAATCTGCAATGGGGATTTAATCCAATAACAAAATAATAATAAGAATGCTCTTCGCAGTTACATTATTTCAACAAATTAATCCACAAGAGAGGGGAATATCTAGGATAATGGCCAACAAAGGTCTAAGGGGGGAACTACCGATGTTTATGAATTTAACTCGTTTTCCTAATTCTGTTATTGTATATGAACCTTCCCATTTCTGATTGAGTGTTTCCAAAGCCAATCGTTGAATACATGTAAGAGGATGGGTGTCAGTGGTCACATCTCGAAGTTATTGGGCACATGGGGGTTGAGTACAATCAACTTGGGGAAGAGTGTGAGTGAAGAAAGGCAAACAAAAGAGAGGAATTGCGTATGGGTTAAGAGAAGGAACAACAGTTCGAGCAATTTGGCAGTAAGTCAAGTTTGTGGATGGAAGGGGGGCAAAGAGAGGAAAAGAGAGCTTGGAGTTGGTGTGGCCATAAGAGGGCGAATTTTAGAGTGTAATTGGAGCGAATTGGAGCTGGAGAACTAAAGAGCCCGGTTATCAAGACAGAAAAGTGAACTCGTGCATGAGTTGCACTGAAACAACAAGTGGTTGATGTTGGTTTGTTGGTAGTTTTCCTAGCAACAATTTCCCTTGAATTCCCAGCTGAGAGATTCCTAGCTACCTGTGCCAGGGAGAGCCTGATAAACGAATGGCACATTCCTTGGGTTATCCCTAATAAATGGATGATACATCCCTTGGGTTAACCCTGATAAACGGATGGTTCATACCTTGGGTTATCCATGATAAACGGATGGTACATCCCTTGGGTTATCCTTGATAAACAAATGGTGCATTCCTTGGGTTGGACAGGTCAAGAGGAAGAGAGTTGGTGGAAATTTTGGGATAGTTGTACGAGAATATCAGTTGGGTTGAGAAATCTATGAGCTATGAGTGGACTGTGAGAGTCCACCCTATTTTGTGGATTGCTAGTCTCAGCTCGGGGGTGACTGGTTGTTGAAATTTGGAACAATTAGTCTACAATTGGGTGGAACGTCCATCCCAAGCAGCTGGTTGCACGATTCTTGTTTAAGATAAGTGTTTAATCTTGTACTGAATTATTTACATGCATTATTGTTGTGCATGAACTTCGTGTGAATGACAATGACTTATATGTTGTTGTAATGAACGGTTTAGTTGTATTTCCTGTTGATTATTAGCATGCTTCAGATGCATATGTTTTATGGCTATTGTTGTAGCTAAATTTGTTATAAATTGTAACTGTAGGCTATGGGAAAATGGATAAAAACAAAAGAATGGCTTTAATTAGCAGAAGTTTCATGTTATGTGTATTATGCACGTATTGTTGCCTATTTGGAGGCTAGGTATGTTACTAAAATGGTATCAGAGTTGATAAAGAGAAATTTTTAGTTGATGTGGCCCAACCATGGTGGTTGGGTACATTACAAAGTGGTATCAGAGCCCAGTTTTTCAACATTGAGAGTGCATGGGCCATTTAGAAGAGCACAAAAGTGAAATTACAGAGTTGGCAAGTGAACTGTCTGACAGAGGGAGAGTTCGTTTGACAAAATGTTTACGGTGTTCTGTGGTGAAATTGGATGAAATTGAGCACGAGCCCCAAGTTCCTACAACTAAACAATGGAAAATTTTAAATTGAAAGAGTCGAATTTGAAAAGCAAAGAACAAATGTTTATGTACATGGCTTGATTTGGTTGTATTGAACTTATTCATAGAGCTATTGACGACCCAAGAAGGAATTTCATTTTTGGGTGAATTTGAGTGTTTTTTATTTTTTATTTTGGAAAATAGGCGAAATTGGAAAAATTTCGTTATTTTTTCGTACACTGATGTCGCATGACGTGGGGGGGGGGGGGGGGGNGGCATGTCAGCTGACGTGGCGACATGTGACGTGTACTGCCATGGTGGTAGGGAATTAGAAAAATGACTAAGTGTTGGGACTTATTATGATTCTGTGAATCTGCGAGTCCGTAAAGTTAGAAAAAATGGCTTAATGTTGGTACTTATTATGAGTCCGTGAGTCTGCGAGTCCGCAAAGGTAAAAAAGGCTAAGTGTTGGACTTATTATGAGTCTGTGAGTCCATGAGTCTGTGAGTGTGCGAGTCCGCAAAGTTAGAAAAATGGTGTGCGAGTCTGTGAGTCTGCGAGTTCGCGAATCCGCAAAGTTAGAAAATAATCTAAGTGTGGAGACTTTTCAGACAGACTTATAAAAGGAAGAATTATGCTTTCGTGAGTTCGCAAGTCCATGAGTCTGTGAGTCTGAATAGATGGAAAAATAATCTAAGTATTGCGACTTTTTAGATGGACTTATGATCACTTCTCTTAGGTGATATCTTTCTTCGTCATAGAGCACCCTCTTGTGTGCACTAGGGTTTATGGTGTGAAGGTTCTTCTCTTGGCAATATAGTGAAGGGTTGTTGGGTTTTTCCCTTGATTGAGAAGGGTTTTCCCAGCATAATTTTTGGTGTCTTATGCATGGTTATTCTTCTTGTGATCTTGGTTTACTGCAGCTATTGTATTGTTGTTGCATTGTTTATGGTTCAAGTTCATGCTAAAACAAATATAAAATACATGTGCTTGAGCTAGCATTTAAAATTCAACATGGTATCAGAGGAATGTTCTTGAAGATGACCTATTGCACAGTCAATGAAGGCAGTTCGTGGAATTTTAAGGGCTGCTAAACCCCCGTCGTTGGTATAAGGAAAGGGTCGAACCTTTTCTGGTGAAGTTTATGACTGGTCGCAAGCCTATTACCCTTGGTCGAGCCTTGATTAGGGTTTCAAAACATAGACCACAACATGGAGAAGCCCCTCTAGGGCAGCTAGAAGAAGCTCTAACTGCAGACAAAATTCCAGACCAATTTTTTTTGGCAAACCTAAGTGTTTTTGAGACAGTCTCTATGGTGGATCTAAGGCAGCTCTGTGGCAGGTCTGAGGCTAGTTTCAGGCCAAATCTGAAGTGAACTCCAAGCTTGTTATAAGGCACATTTCTTGACAAAGATAAGGTGGTTGTTCTGAAGCAGTTTTGTAATAATTTTGAAGCAGTTTGTGTGGTGAATCTACAAGTATAACAAAGCAAACAAAGGCAGATATGAGATCTTCTGCAAGTCGAATTTTCCGAGGCAATGAGGAATGCTTCATGCAAAATTTGAGGGTGAAGTTTGGAGCCATCTTTTGCATAACCAAGCGAATATTGAGGAGAAGTTAGGCTAAACTTGAGATTCATCTTGGGCACAAGTTTTAGTCTTGCTACATGATCCAGGATCTTTTCATCAATGTGACTTATTAAAGAATTGCATTAAATGAGCATAAACTGAAATGCACCATAAAGAAGGAAAGCTCAATGATAAAGAGACATAACCATCATATCTTAACACAAAAACTTGATAACAGAGTTCGTCCCCGGTGGACTACGTCCCTGGGTCCTGCTCTCAAATGGGTAGGCCTTTTTATTAACTCAATAAAGAATTTGGCAAAATACATAAGTATACCTCATTATGGAGTTAATCTGCAAAAGCTTTGCTAAGATCAGAAAACAAATAACACCATTGAATTCGTGGCATCGAATGACCCAAATACGGTTGTCTCCACGCCTCGATATGAGTCTGGCACTTTCAGCCGCAAGAGAATTTGTCTCGCTTTTTGTGCCTACAACCTGCAATAAATTAACATAATCGATCTCAAAATCTGTGCCCGATCGTACCGTCACGCGCCCTGGTCCTTCCCCTCGTGCACTGGCAGAAATCAAAATTTAAATAAAAAAAGGTGGGCGGATTAATCAACGGGACTGTTTGGTCCAATGGTTGGTAGAGGCAATTTAAAGAGTGTTTGTTGGGGAGGTTCTGGGGTCAAACCCGCGGGCCTCCCCTTTTAATACATTGTTTGTTATATATATATATATATATATATATATATATATATTGTCAAGATATAAACCATGGGATCCTTGCTAACTCTGGCGATGGCGTTAGATTTGGTGGTAAGTGGTTTCAACTGACCACATATGGCGGGATAACTATTTAAATATGGTGGATTGGGGGTTGGTGCCAGCCAACCCCACCTTTTTTTTTTGAAATGTCAGGTTATTGGACGCCATTGTGCATTTTCCCGCTGCCACGTGGTGGCCTTTCATAGGCCCGCGTCACCACACTGCACGATCATGCCACGTCATCCCCACCACATCATCTTGCCACGTCACCTGCCAGGTGGCTGTACAGATTGCCATGTGCTTGTACAGACTGCCACATGGCACTTTTCCATTAGTCCACAGAGTGACCGAAAAATGCCAAAAATTAGTGACATGTGGAAGCCTCTAGTGCTGCCACATCATCATGACACATGTCTCCCTCTGTGTGTGCCACATACCCTGTATTGAAGTTGATGTCATCCGTACTGATGTTGACGTCATCAATACGGATATTGACTCATCCCTGCTGATTGGGTTAGGTTACCAAAACTTTGACTGTGAATATCTTTTGATCCGTAACTCTATTTGACGAGCAGTTTACGCCGTTGGAAATCTTGTGACGCACTCTTCGTAATGATGCCAATTTCATTGAGTTTTGAGGACTTTGAATTTTTTCCCTTTCTCTATCTGCTGAGGCCATTTCTGAGCTTCTTGAGGTGCTTCTACAAATTCTAAGTTATCCTTAGACTTCTCTGGATTCTTTTTGGATCACGCCTTCGCACTGAGAGCTTTTTAGACCACCAAAAGCTTTCATCAATCAACAAATAAGTGAGGGAAGAGTTCACTTACCTATCTTTCTCAATCCATTTTGCCTTGATTGGATGTGTGCCCTTTAAGCCCACTCGAAGATAATAAACATCACCCCTGCGTGAAGTCCTCGTCCTTCTTTCCAGGATGATATCTTCCTTCAACTCGTCCAAGTACTCAGAAGCAAACTCATCAACTGAAGGTATTAAAACTTCCTCACCCTGATCCATGATCATGGGAGGCTAAAAAAGTTTCAAGTTTTCCACATTTACAACTGAGTAGATCTACATATAAGGTGGAAGATCTAAATGAAAAGCATAAGTGTCGCTTATGTCCAAAATAGTGAAGAGTCCATATCAGATAGGCTCGAGTTTGTTTCCTTCACCCTTCAACCGCTCCTTGTTGATGTGAAGCCATACTTGGCCTCCATACTGGAGCTGATGATCAATCTTGTGTTTGTCATGTCGAGCTTTATATTGTGCTTGAATCTTCTCCAATTGTTCCCTGACTGCTTGGTGTACTTGTTGGATCTTTTGAATGAACATGCAGGCCATGTCTTCATTTCTTTTTTCATTTGAATCGACATATTTCCCATACATCAAGTCCAAAGGGACCTTAGGAAAATACCCAAAACATGTCTCGGATGGCAAAGACTGAGTGGAGGAATGTAAGGCTCGATTGTAAGCACGTTGCACATAGGGTATATGTTCATCCCACAACTTGGGATGCTTGTTGCAATAGCCTCGAAGCAAAAGTACCATTGTTCGGTGAACAACCTATGTTTGTCCATCATTCTCCACAAGTTTGTCCAAAAATCTCCAAGGAGTCAAGTATCTCGATCCGAGATGATGGATATGGGTAATCCAAAGTGAACCCAAACATACTGAAAGAAGAGATTAGCAGTCTGCTTAACAATGATCTTCTTTTTACATATTATCAAGATACACATCTTGCTAAACCTATCCACTATTACATACAAATAGTTATGACCCCTTTTCGATATTGGTAAACCCCCTACAAAATCCATGGAGATACTCTCCCATGGATGGGATGGAACACGAAGTGGTGAGTATAGCCCCAATTAGAACACATCACACACCCCTTTACATATTTATTTACAATTTCTTTCATCTGAGGCCAGTAACAAAACCTTTGCAGATGAGCCATAGTTTTTCCTACACCAAAATGCCCAGACACAAGAGAAGTGTGAGCTTCTCGTATTACATGGACTTGTTCACCTGTAGGAATACATAACTTTCCAAGATGGTAGAGTAGTTTTCCCTGTAGACAATATTTCTCTACCAATACATCTTTAAAATCTTCATCATCGTCATATTGTTCCACATAGCTATCATGGGATAAAGAAGTATTCTTCAAAATAATAGAAGCAACAATACGAGGTCTAGAAAGCATATCAACTACCTTGTTACTTGTACCCTTTTTGTATTTGATTACCAAATGAAATTGTTGAAGAAAACCAATCCACCTGTAATGTCGAGATTGTTGCAGCTTGGTTTGTGCTTGGAGACACTGTAAGGGTTGATGATCTGTATGTATGATTGTTTCCTTCCCCTACAAGTAGTGCTTCCATTTTTTTACACTTTCAACTAATGCATACAACTCTTTATCCTATGTAGGATAATTAACAACAACTTGGTTAAAAGTTTCAGAGTGGTAACAGATAGGCTTACGATATTGCATCAATATTGCACCCATGGCGTATCCGTTGGAATCTGTCTTTATCTCAAAAGGTTGTTGAAGATTCGACAGTTCTAATATTGGTGTGGTATTGATCTTTTTCTTCAAAGTATCAAAGGCTTTTTGTTGCTTTCCTCCCCACTGAAAAGTGTTCTTCACACTGGTTAAGGAATGCAAAGGGGTTGCATTGAAAGATAAATTTTCTATGAATCTCCTCCAATACTAAACTGCAACCAAGAAGCTCCGTGTTTCAGTTACGGTTGTGGGCTCAGGCCAATTTACAATTACATCAACCTTGGAAGGATCAATTTTCAATTGTCCTCCTCCTACAATATGACCTAAGTACACTAGTGCAGTCTTGCCAAATTCACATTTGTACAATTTTACATACAACTTTTCCCTTTGCAAAGTATCCAATGCTTGCTTTACATGCCCTACATGTTCATTCCAAGTCCTACTGAATATAAGAATGTCGTCTAAATATACAAATACAAAATCATCTAAAAATAGCCTGAATACATCATTCATCACACGCATGAAGGTTGTCAGAGCATTACAAAGCCCAAACGACATAATTAACCACTCAAACAATCCATGTTTGGTTTTAAAGGCAGTTTTCCATGCATCTTGTTCTGCAACCCTGATTTGATGGTATCTACTGCACAAATCCAACTTAGTGAAATAAACAACATTGTTTAATTGATAAAGTAAATCATCTATACGAGGAAGAGGGTATCAATTTTTCACCATGATTTTGTTTAAGGCTTGATAATCGACACACATTCGCCATGTGCCATCCTTCTTTGGCACCATCACAATCAAAGAACCACAAGGAGATGAATTGGGCTTGATGACCCCTTGATCCAATAAGCCTTGAACTTTCTTTTTGATTTTTGTCATCTCTACAACCGACATCATGTACATGCCCACATTAGGAAGAGGATAATCTTGGTGAATATGTATTTCATGTTGGATTTCCCTGTGAGGAGGTAATTTGTCTGGTTCCTGAAAGATGTCTTCATACTTAGAAACAATATCAATTAACTCTTTCTTATGAGAAGGATCACATCCTTGGAAGGTGTTAGATGTTTCAACATCCTTTTCTCTTACGACCATGAGTACACATCTCTTATTAGTGTTTACGAGTCTCTTCAATTGCCTGCACTAACAAGTGTTTTGTTTACCTTCATGTTATGGGCTCTAACAATATATTCCACTCCCCCTTTAGTAAGGTGATATTTATTCTCATGACGAAAGAAGGCTACTTTTCTATCATAAAGACAATGACTCCCTAGCACTATGCCATATATATCAAGTGATACAACATCCAAATCCACTTCATCAATCAACTTTGAAGCAATAGCAAATCTGACCCTACACTACTTGGTGACATTAAGTTTTGCTTTATCACATACCCAACCAAGAGGATAAGGCTTTGGATGTGGTTTAGTTTCAAGACCCATCTTTTTGACAAGTGCTTTGGATATCAAGTTTACTTGGGAACCCAGATCAAACAATGTATCTATCTTAGTGTGCCTAGATACAACTCTTATATGAAATAATTCATTCATTTTTCTTTCATCATCATGAGATTCATTATTGGAATCTAAACTAGCATGAAGTGAATCTTTACCTTGTACTCCAACCGTTGTGATATTTTCCTCATCTCTTGAATCGGAACCAAGATCTTGTTACACTATAGCAACAATTTTTCTCTTCCCCTTTCCACCGAATTGTTTCGAACTTTTCTCTGGATGTAATTTCCAATAGTGTGCATCATCATGACCATTATTCTTGCAATGAGTGCAAGATGGCTTTCCTTCTTCCCTCTTTACATTAGCAGTCCTTTTGTCCTTCCTTTGAAACTTTCCTTTAAATTTCTTATGTAGGAACTTGGAAGGTTTCTTTGTGGGATCTTCTTGAGCATGTTTTCCCATGTTCTCAAGGTGAGTGGCTTGCACACAAACTTCGTCAAGATTGGTGGGGTTAAACAACAATAAAGTATGACGAGTATAACTGTGAAGTGCACCAATTTGCTTCATTAAAGTTTCATAAGAATCTAAAGGAATGTTTAATGCAAGAGCTTTCTTCCTAAATTCTTCCGTGAAACTTTATACAGTTTGACCTTTACTTTGTCTTAAAGTTTGTCATTCCATCATTGCTTTATGTAAATAACCCAATGGGGAAAATTGCTTCTTTATTGTTGATTTAAATTCCGACCATGAGGAAAGAAGATTACCACACTTACTCATGTCATGAAGTTTGTTATCCCACCATACGAGAGCAATGCCTTCCAACCGAAGAGAGGCCAATTACACTTTAACTTCCTCTTCATCAATCTGTTGAACTCGACAATATACTTCAACCTGTCGGATCCAATTATCTAGCTTTGCAGGATTAGCATCTCCATTAAACATAGGTAAAACAAATTTTACATCAAGCTTTAATAATGGTTTCTTAAAAGAAGCTTTATGGCTAGAATGATGAGAACGATGAGAATGACTGGAGGAAGAAGAAATAGACTTCGATGGTGAAGATGGAGGCTCAGGAGGGTCTCCTCCATCCCCTTGATTCACTGAAGCATTTTCATCCACTGATGCTTCCTTTTTCTTCCCTTTCTTTTCCATTCTCTTCTCGTAATCTCCATACATTTTCTCGACCATATCCGACATGCGATAGAAGACCATATGGAAGTTTTTAGCATGTTCATCATGCTTGTCCTCTTCATCGATTTTCTTCCTTTGGGATGCACAACCAACTTTGGGGTTGAAAGTCTTAAGTGTTCCTTCACCCTATTTATGCTTGGCCCTAGTAAGCATTCACACTCAACAATTCAAGTCAAAGACCGCTGCTCTAATACCAACATGATCTAGAATCTTTTCATCAATGTGACTTATCAAAGAATTGTATTAAATGAGCATAAACTGAAATGCACCATAAAGAAGGAAAACTCAATGATAAAGAGACATAAGAATCAGATCTAAACACAAAAACTTGATAACGGAGTTCGTCCCTGGTGGACTACGTCTTTGGGTCCTACTCTCAAATGGGTATGCCTTTTTATTAACTCAGTAAAAGAATTTGGCAAAAAACATAAGTATACCTCATTTTCAAGTTAAGTTGCAGAAGCTTTGCTTAGATCATAAAACAAACAACAACACCGAATTCGTGGCGTCGAAGTACCCAAAAACGACTGTCTCCACGCCTTGATCTGAGTCTGGCACTTTCATCCCCAAGAGAAATTCTGTCTCGATTTCCATGCCTGCAACCTGCAATAAATTAACGAAATTTGTCTCGAAATTTGTCTCGAAATCTGTGCTCGACCGTACCATCGTGCGTCCTAGTGCTTCCCCTCGTGCATTGGCAGAAATCAAAATTCAAATAAAAAAGGTGGGCGGATTAACCAACGGTTGGTGGAGGAAATTTAAAGAGTGTTTGTTAGGGAGGTCCCAAGGAAGAACTCGTGACCCTCCCCTTTTAATACATTGTTTGTTATATATATTGCCAACATATAAACCGTGGGATCCTTGTTAACTCTGGCGATGGCGTTAGATTTGGTGGTAAGTGGTTTCAACCGACCAGATACGATGGGATAACTATTTAAATATGGCGCATTGGGCCAACCTTCTTTTTTTTTTGAAATGTTCAGTTGTTGGACGTGTTAAATTATGAGCTTGATTTCTTGTGCGAATTAATTCTTTTATTTTCTTCAGTACTTTGATTTCAGCTTAATACACTTCAACAATTCCAAATCATAATTGAATAGCAATAATTGTGTAGATAAGTAAACATGCATATCAACAACACATATACACTAGGGAAACCCTGTACAGGGAGAAAAACCCCAACAAACAATATTCCTTTATTGCATTAATAATGTAAGATCTCTTGCAAATATCCACCATGAATGTCTTGCTCTCAAAGAGCTTGCCAAGATGACTCTGACCTGACAAAGACTTACGAGACCTTGTTGAAATACACCTCTGGTATGTTGCCTCTTTATCACTGATGTGCTCCTTTATTACTTCACCTTCAATCTACATATGAAAACTGTGTTTCAAAACTATGTTGCAGAACCGTTTGAAGAGAGGGTTTGACCTCTTCTTATATAGGCTGAAGAGGGGAAGAGGGGAAGCTCGGAATAGTAACCTGATTGCATGCATTAAACATAACTTAGCTTCATGCTTTAGTTCAAACTTATAACTAGACTTGAGATTGGTTAGAACTCAATTTTACACTTTAGTTCAAACTTAGAACTATACTTGAGATTGGTTACAACTCAACATTATACTTTAGTTCGAACTTAGAACTAGACTTGAGACTGACATGCTTTAGTTTGAACTTAGAACTAGACTTAAGACTTTAGTTGCAACTCAACATTACTAAAATAGAACTAGACTCAAGACTTTAGTTGCAACTCAACATTACACTTTAGTTCTAACATAGAACTAGACTCAAGACTTTAGTTGCAACTCAACATTACTAAAATAGAACTAGACTCAAGACTTTAGTTGCAACTCAACATTACACTTTAGTTTTGACATAGAACTAGACTCAAGACTTTAGTTACAACTCTTGACAAGGCAATTCAAAATTCTCTTCATGGTGGATAATGTTTACACGTGCCAACGCACTAGATCAATACAATTACATCATTTGCAATATTAGGAATATCATTTGTTTCTAGCTCATAGGAATTTTATATTCAACCTAACATTTGCTAGATGCCTTGACTTTTGCTCATGGCTCACAGAGGTTGTATGTTCCCCCTGACTTTTGCACTAGTTTGTCTATGCTCACAGAGGTTGTACGTTCCCCCTGACTTTTGCACTAGACTGTCTATGCTCACAGAAGTTGTACGTTCCCCCTAACTTTTTCATTAGACTCACATAGCATCTAATTCTACCTGACTTTTGGTTTGACTCAGAGAGGTTGTATGGACCCCCTGGCTTTTTTCAATACCTCACAAGACTGGTTGATTCTCCAAATCTCCCTGGCTAGCCTCATGGTGGCCTATATGGCCTCTCATTTAAGAATGATTGTTGATGCTGCCAAATTTAACAGGACGTCATTGTGAATGTGCCCGCTGCCACGTGGCAGCCCATGTCTGAGCCACGTGGCGGCCTTTCATTGGCCCACGTCACCACACTAAACGGTCATGCCACATCATCCCTGCCGCATCAACTTGCCATGTCACTTGTCGGGTGGTTGTACGGATTGCCACGTGGTTGTACGAACTCCCACGTGGCACTTTTCCATTGGTCCACGAACTGACTGAAAAACGCCAAAAATGAATGACACGTGGTAGCCTCTGTTATTGCCATGTCATCATGAAACGTGTCACCCTTTGCATGTGCCACGTACCCTGTACGGACGCTAATTTCATCCGTACGGATGCTGACACCAGTAGTACGGATGTTGACTCATCCCTGCTAACTGGGGTAGGTTGACCAAAACTTTGACTATGAATATCTTTTGATCTGTAACTCCGTTTGATGAGCCATTTACACCGATGGAAAGATTGCAACGCGCTCTTCGTTATGACGCCAATTTCACTGAGTTTTGAGGACTTTGAATTTTGTTTCCCTATGAGCCACATCGTTGATACTGAGCTTTCTTGTCATGGAGAAGCAGGAGGTCAACAGGTTTGACAAGATGCCATGACCGAACAATATCGGTCCATCATGAAGAATGATGTGTGGGATATTGTTCTGAGACTGAAAGGGAAGTCTGTAGTGACTTCCAAGTGGATCTATAAGATCAAACATGCAACTGATGGAAGTGTTGAGAAGTACAAAGAAAGATTTGTGGCTAGAGGATTCTATGAGGTGGAGGGAATAGATTATGAGGAGACATTTTCTCCCATTGCTTGATGCACTTCCATCTGTACGATTATTGCACTTGCAACATCCATGGGTTGGAGACTACATTAGATGGATGTAAATATAGCCTTTCTCAATGGAGAAATCGTGGAAAAAGTTGGCATCGAGCATCCAAATGGATTTGTGATACATGAGAAGGAGTCTCATGTGTGCAGGTTGAAGAAAGCCCTATATGGACTAAATCAAACGCCTCATGCATGGTATGAGAAGATTGATGGATACTTTATGAGTTTGGGCTTCAACAAGAGTGTTGTTAATCCCAACCTATACTACAACATTGTTGGTGATGGGTCCCTGATTTTGGTCCTATATGTTCATGACTTATTCCTCGTCGGTTCAGAAAGCCTTATTGTTGAATGTAAATGTGTATTGGTTTCTGAATTTGAGATGAAGGACCTTGGTATGATGCACTACTTCTTGGGACTAGAAGCGTGGCAAAGGACCGATGAGATTCTCCTGAGTCAAGGGAAATACACAGTGGAGATATTGAAGAAATTTGGGATGACACTGCAAGCCCTTGCCTACACCGATGGTGATGGTTCTGAAGAAACTGAGCAAGACTTCTTCTGATTCAGGCGAGATTGATCCACATCTTTACAGACAACTGATTGGATCATTGATGTATTTGGTTAACACCAAACTTGATATATGTTATGTAGTGAATGTACTCAGTTAGTTTATGAGTCACCCAAGACAGACACATTGGATAACATCGAAGCATGTGTTGAGATATTTATGAGGCATAGTTGGTTATGGCTTGAGATATCCCTTCGGTGTAGACATGAGATTGCAGGGATATGTCGATGCAGATTGGGCAAGGAGCGCAGTGGATCAGAAGAACAACTCATGTTATTGTTTTACTTTGGGATCTGCCATGGTTTCCCGGTGCAGCAGGAAACAAACTCATGTGGATTTGAGTGCCGCAGAAGCATAGTACATTTCATTATGTGTGGAAATCCGCGAAGTAGTGTAGATTTGCAAGCTCCTTGCAAATTTATTTGGACATCAGATGGATTCCACCGTTATCCATTGCGATAACCAGAGTTGTGTGAAGCTCTCCGAGAATCATGTGTTTCACGATAAATCGAAATAGATCGAGATCAAATACCATTACATCAAAGATATGGTGTAGAGGAAAGCAGTACATGTGAAGTACCTTTCTACACACGAGCAAGTTGCAGATGTCTTCACCAAACCACTTGCTAGGACAAAGTTCGAGTACTTCCGTGAGAGACTTGTTCTGGTGGAGAATGCCGCCCTAGCTGAGAGGGAGTCTTGATGATTGCAGCTTCATGAGACATTCTCCAGATCATACTCCTCTGGACTGAGTTGAGATGATCTGTGAGAATGCCCATGTGATGGGTGAGTCATACTCCTCTAGACTGAGTTGAGATGACATGTGTGGTCTCTTGTCATGCTCCTCTGGACTGAGTTGAGATGACGTGTGTGGTCTCTTGTCGTGCTCCTCTGGACATAGTTGAGTTGACTTGAGATGGCTCTCCAATTCATACTCTTATCGATTTAGTTGAGTTGATATGTTTCAGAGTGACGTCCCCTATGGTTGAGCACATGTGGACTTGTCCCTAGTGGCAAAGCACTAGAGTATGTGTGTGAGACCCCTTGCTATATTGTCAAAGAGTAAGACTATTGTGAAACCCTAATTTGTATTGTAAAGGGTACATGTCGGCTCTACTATGTAAAGATAATTAATATTGTGGAAAAGATTAATTATATTATTGAATTGTACAAGTCGGCCCTATTGTGCCAATAGACACATCTATTGTTAAGTTAGGTCATGTATTTATTAGAGAGTTAGATTCCCATTGTGGATCACTCACTCATTCATCTCATTAAATCAACGCCTACTTGTAGGGTCGAAGTGCACACTTCCCTTGGGCGTTATCTTTCTTGGTCATAAAGCACCCTCTTGTGTGCACTTGGGTTTATGGTGTGAAGGTTCTTCTCTTGACAAGATAGTAAAGGGTTGTTGGGTTTTTCCCTTGATTGAGAATGGTTTTCCCAAGATAATTTATGGTGTCTTGTGCATGGTTATTCTTCTTGTGATTTTGGTTTACTACAACTATTGTATTGTTGTTGCATTGTCTATGGTTCAAGTTAATGCTAAAACATAAATAAAATACATGTGCTTGTGATCCAAGTGGATATCAGTGGCCACCCACCTTTTCCAACTCGCTCAAAACAATTTTCTGGCAATTTTGGTAATTTACTATTTTTAGCAGTTTTAAACTTCTGGGGCCATTTTTTGGAAAATGGGGAGCCATATAAAAATTTCCTTAATATTGCCTCCGAAATGAATTTCCTCGACGATACCTTTCCAACGGGTTATCATGCGCCTAAAACAGAGATCGTATGAAAAAGTTACAACCCAGGGAAGTTGATGTATTAACTTACCCAAACGGGGCCCACATGACTTTTGGCGCTTCATCTCCCAAGGTTTGGTTTTTGGATGTCTAGGGTTTTTGGCATTCCTGTTTATTGTAAAAAGGCCTTAAGAGCCTCATTGTAATCATCTTCTTGCAAATGCGAGTAGCTGTCACATCTCTTCCCAGAGATAAGTTGCCACCATTCTAGCAAGTCTTTCACTCTGTATTTTTACAGTCTCTGTACATTTATCTCATTAATAGAAATCATGTATTATTGTATCTCTTTGTTTATGGTTGCATCTCTGATACATTTCTATTATATGATTGGATATCCGTGATATCTCTGTGCATTTATTTATTATATCTCCGCTCTCATTTCATGTCGAAAATAATCTAGATCAGTGGTATCAGAGCAGGCTGCTCTTGATCGTTTTTTTTCAGTGCATGTCCCCGACGAGGTCCGAGTTTAGCAAGTTGGGTCTCAATCTTGTCTCTCTTGAAGACAATTGCTCTCGCATGCCCAAGAAACCCTCTGTGGCGGAAGAAAAGAAAAACAACGAAGCATACGATTTTGTCAATCTGTTGCTTGAGCAAGCTCTCACGCAATAGAGGGATGAAATGATGGAGAATTTTTCCCACATCCTTCAATGCCTGCCGATAGCAACATGTGCATCTTCATTAAACAACCACTTTGTAAGCACCTCTCCTTTCAAGGTACAAGTTAATTTTGATATTCCTGTATTTGAAGGTCAGATAGATGTGGATGCCCTAGACAAATGGTTAAATCTGTTAGAAGGTTATTTCTCTGTTCATAATTTTTCGGACAGGGAAAAGATCACCTTCGCACTCCTTAAATCTCTCCCCCATGTCAAACATTGGTGGAAAACTTACTGGGAGAAAAGTTCCACATAGGAGTCTGGAGTATATGGGGTCGAGCCCACTTGGGATTTTTTTTATGGGTGCGGTAAAGGAATAGTATTACCCTATTGGCAACTATGAGGACCAGTACATGAGATGGACCACACTGCGGCAAGAGAGGGGCCAAGCAGTTCCAAAGTTCACCAATACCTTCCATACCTTGTGCACCAAGCTGGGTATCAAAGACTCCAAACTAGATTTGGTTCTGAAATACCGTGGGGCTCTACATAGATACATCCAAACTGAAATGGATTTTTCTGGATATCTCATCACTCGGTGTTGCTTATCGATATGCTGTTAAAATTGAGCAAAAATTTAAGCACTGGAACAAACAGGAGTTCGGGTCTGGAAATCCGCAACAACCAAAGTATGACAAAGACGACCCTAACAAACAGTCTCCCAAAAACCAGTCCAACCCACAGGAAAAGAAGGGTCACGGGAAGACAAAGAAGGACACCAGAAAATTGTGTTATTTCCACAAAAGCCCCTAGCACACCAACGATGAATGTCGCTCAAAACAGTCATTGGTGGTCGAGATCAAAGACAAGGAGCCGAACCCTGTTTTTGAAAATACTGGTAAAGGACAGATCATTGATGCAGACTCCACTGCTATTATCGTGACCGCAACAATTCAACCAGAAGAACCAATAGATCCTGAAGAGGGGGAGCACCCCCGTTGTATTTTATTGTTGATAGCGGAAGCCAAAAGAACCTCATCTCAACAGAGGTCCTCAAACAGTTGGGATTGCCGACAACACCACACCCGCAACCATACAACATCGGGTGGCTTCGCCAAGGACGAGATCTTCGTGTCAGCCAACAGTGTCGATTGTCATACGACATCCAACCATTCAAGGATGAGGTATTATGTGATGTTGTCCCACTGGATGTCTATGATGTTCTCTTGGGCCAACCATATATGTGGAGACGCCATGTTGTTTATGAGTCTCGACCCCGCATTGTCATTGTTTCTCTAGGGGTCATCTCTACAGAATACCAGAGGTAGTTCCGACTATTGTTCCACCTAAACAATGTCGCAAGGTAGTATCTCATACTGCAAAATTCATCTTCTTCATAATCTGTTCAAAAGGGGAATAGAAGGACACTGCAACCACTACAGCCTCGCCCTAAGCACCTTCTATCCAACAAAATCAGGTCGACAAGGTTGCAACAAAGCGTACAAATTCCTTCTGCACACCATCCTCTTGTGTAGCTCGACTTGTTGAACAAGCTCAGCCTCAACATGTCTGTGACAGACTTCCACAAACTGAGTAGTGTGACGTCTCCAACAAGGCAAGCAACTCGCCAAGATTTAGATTCAACAAACATTTTTTCCTCTCCCCCGGGCACTCAAATCAATGGATACCATTGCTTCCTAAGGACGGAGGATTGATCTAGGTGGATATCGGTGTGGCCACCCACCTTTTCCAACTGGCTCAAAACAATTTTCTGGCAATTTTGGTAATTTACTATTTTTAGCAATTTTAAACTTTTGGGGCCATTTTGAGGCCCTAAACGACGTTTTTGGGAAAACGAGGAGAAATATAGAAGTTCCTTCGATATTGCCTCCAAAATGAATCTCCTAAACGATACTTTTCCAACGGGATATCATGCGCCTAAAATGGAGATCGTATGCAAAAGTTACGAGCCCGGGAAGTTGATGTATTAACTTACCCAAACGAGGCCCACATGACTTTTGGCGCTTCATCTCCTAGGGTTAGGTTTTTGGATGTCTAGGTTTTTTGACATTCTTGTTTAATGTAAAAAGGCCTTCAGAGCCTCATTGTAATCATCTTCTTGCAAATGTGAGTAGTTGTCACATCTCTTCTCAGAGATAAGTTGCCACCATTCTCGCAAGTCTTTCACTCTGTATTTTTACAGTCTATGTACATTTCTTTCATTAATAGAAATCGTGTATTATTGTATGTTTGTGTTTATGGTTGCATCTCTGATACATTTTTGTTATATTATTGGATATCCGCGATATCTCTGTGCATTTCTTTATTATATCTTCGCTCTCATTTCATTCTGAAAATAATCTAGATCAACTTGAGCTAGCATTTAAAATTCAACATCCACTCGAAGAACTCATGCAAGTTCAAGACCAGGAAGCAGCCCGAGTGTGTCTCTTGTTCAAAGGCAAAGAAGAAGGCATGAGGAAGACATCTTGCAAGGTGAACTCAAGAAAATAAAGCCA
Source organism: Picea engelmannii (assembly GCA_009831015.1). Lineage (NCBI taxonomy): Eukaryota > Viridiplantae > Streptophyta > Pinopsida > Pinales > Pinaceae > Picea > Picea engelmannii. The sequence continues at coordinate 37,539 of ML821306.1, forward strand.
CCTACTTTCAATGGTGAGCACAAGAAAGGAGAAGAGGCAGAGGCTTGGCTATTGGAAATGAAGAAATATTTCAAGTTGCATAACTACGCATCCTGAGTAGAAGCTAGGATTGCCACCTACCACTTGCAAGGAAAGGCAACCATGTGGTGAGATCAACTTAAGAAGGGAAAGAACCTCGATGAGAAAAGGATCTCAAGGAGGTAGTTCAAATTATATTTCAAAGAGAAATATTTGTTCAGGCATTGCCATGAGAGAAAGATGAAGGAGTTCTTTGAACTCAAGTTTGGAACCATGACAATGGAAGAATATGAGAAGCGGTTATTTGAATTGTTGAAGTATGTTGACTTCATCAAGAATGAGAAGGTTAAAATCCAAAGGTTTCTAAGTGGGTTACCCTCTTTCTATAGTGACAAGATTTAATATGACAACCCTAAGACCTTGAAGGAAACCAAAAGGAGAGCAAGGCACCTTTATGAGCAAGGCACCTTTATGAGCAAAGCAAAGGAAGGCCAGTTCCAAAAGACTTGGAATGATATGATGAAAGAGAAAAAGGATCAGAGGAAAAAAGGTTTTAAGCCACCCTTTTTCATAAATAACTCTCAAGCAAGTCAGCAAGGCCAGGTAGCCCAAAATGATCAAAAGAATGCAGATTCATTTGGGAAAAGGCTAAGGCAACAACCTGTTCAATGTTGGCGATGTGAGGGGAATCAATTATATAAGGACTTCCCTCATAAAGGAGAAAAAATGAGGACTATCCACAACATTCATGAGGTTGAAACAATGGGAGACATGGGAGGAAGTATGCCAAGGATTTATGCAGCCTTGGACAACAAGTAGGAAGAATATCAATCCCCCATGATCTAGGTGGAAGGAAAGATTGATAACCAACCCATAGCAATTCTAATTACATAGTTACATAATAGCTAGGCATAGTTACATAAATGCTAACATTGTTGAAATATTTCACTTGCAAAGAAGTAACCATAAGAAATATTGATTAGTTCGGCTAGCCACGGGGGCTAAGAGAAAGATCAATGAATTAATTAAAGATTATCAGATAGACATGAGTGGACTCAACACGAAGGTGGATGTAAATATCATACCATTGGGTTCATATGACTATCTAATTGGCATGGATTGGTTGGAAAAAAATCATGTTGTCCTAGACTGTTACAACAAGACAATTGCATGTCTTGATGAGGAAGGGCATAAAGGCAAGATTCAAGGCATTCCAAGAGTTGTAGTTGTTAGAGATATTTCAACTATGCAATTGAAGAAGAGCTTCAGGAAGGGATGTCAGGTGTTTACAACCCATATGGAGGAGGCAACCAAAGATAAAGTGGCAAGCATTGAAGACCATCCAGTCTTAAGGGACTTTGAAGACATTTTTAGAGAAATTCTCGTATTTCCACCCAAGAGAGACATTGCATTCTCTATTGATTTAGTGCCAGAAGTTGCCCCAATGTCCAAGAAACCATACAGAATGGGTACACCAAAATTGAAGGAGTTGCAGATGCAGCTTGAAGAGTTGTTAAAAAAGGGGTATATATGCCCAAGTGTGTCACCTTGGGGAGCCCCGATTCTGTATGTGAAGAAGAAGGATGGAACCTTAAGGTTGTGTATTGATTTCAAGCAACTTAATAAGGTTACCATAAATAATAAGCATCTTTTACCCATAATTGATGATTTGTTTGATCATTAAAAGGTGTAAGAATATTTTCAAAGATTGACTTGAGATCAGGCTATCATCAAGTAAGGATAAGGGAAGAAGACATCTGCAAGACAACATTCAAAACAAGATATGGACATTATGAATTCACGGTAGTGCCATTTGGACTATTAAATGCCCAAACAATGTTTACGTGTTTGATGAATGGAGAGTTCAGGGAGTACCTGAACAAGTTTTTGATTGTGCTCTTAGATGATATACTTGTCTATTCCAAATTAGAAGAGGAACATGAGCAACATTTAAGAATGGTGTTACAAGTTTTGAGAGAGCACAAATTATATGCTAAGCTAAGTAAGTGCACCTTTTATCAAAAGAAGATTCATTACTTGGGGCATATAATATCAACAACAAGGATAAAAGTGGATCATGATAAGATAGAGGCCATTAGAGGATGGCCAACACTAAAGAATGTGACAGAGGTTAGATCATTCATGGTTCTTGCCGGTTATTAATGAAGATTCATAAAAGTTTTTTCAAAGATTGCAAGTCCATTCACTTCTTTGCAAAAGAAGGGTGTGAAGTTTGAATGGATTTCCATGTGTGAAGAGAGTTTTCAAAAATTGAAGGGAAAATTGACAAGTGCTCCAATCTTGAAGATTGTAGATCCAAACAAAGATTTTGTTGTGTGCATCGATGCATGCAAGGAAGGGCTTGGTGGAGTCCTTAGTCAAAAGGATCATGTGGTATGCTATGAGTCCAAAAAATCAAAAGAGCATGAGAGGAATTATGCTACCCATGACTTGGAGTTAGCAGTGATTGTACATGCATTGAATATGTGGAGGCATTACCTCGTGGGTAAGAAATTTGAGCTAAGGACAGAACATTGTGGTCTGAAGCATTTGTTTAAACAACCAACACTAAATGATAGGCAAACTAGGTGGTTGGAATTTTTGAGTGAATATGACTTCGAAATTAAGCACATAAAGGGCAAGGAAAATCAAGTGGCCGGTGCACTCAACAGGAGAGCTCATGAAGTGCATATTGCAGCCATTAGCATGTACAAGACAGGTCTAAAAGACAAAATTGTTGTAGTAGAAAATTCAGATCAGAACTATTTAAAAATAAAAGAGACATTGTGACAAGGTAATTTTCAACAAAAATTCAACTATTATAAGTTGGAAGAAGATGGAATTCTCAAGTACAAAGGGAAGGTGTATGTGTCAAATTCCAATGAGCTGAAAAAATGCAATGTTGAAGGAGATGCACAATGTGCTATATGTCAGGCACCCAGGATATCAAAAGATAATTGCAGCAGTAAGAAACCAATATTTTTGGCCAAGAATGAAAACAGAAGTGGCTAATTACATAGCCAATTGTCTCGAATGCTAAAAAGTAAAGACTGAACATAAACACCCAACATGTTTGCTACAACCATTACCCATTCCAAAATGGAAGTGGGAAGTTATCTCAATTTATTTTATTACTAAGCTTCCCATAACAGTGAAGCAACATGATTCCATCATGGTGGTGGTGGATAAGTTGACTAAAGCAACGCATTTCATTCTAGTAAATACTACACACAAGGCAACAAATATTGCAGAAATTTATATGAGAGAAGTTGCTAGGTTACATGGAGTGCCTAAGGAAATAGTTTCAGACAAAGATCCAAAGTTTACTTCCAATTTTTGGAAGGGTTTGTTCAAGGGCTTTGGGACAAATTTAAATCTTAGTACAACATATCATCCAAATTTCGATGGGCAAACAGAAAGGACTAACAGGATAATTGAGGACATGCTTAGAATGTATGTGATGGATCAACCATCAAAGTGGGAAGATTATATTCATTTAGTTGAATTTTCCTACAACAATGGGTATCAGACCTCCTTGAAAATGAGTCCATTTGAGGCATTGTATGGCAGGAAATGTAACACCCCAGTGAGTTGGGATAATCTAACAAACAGAGCAGTTGTTGGGATAGAATTGCTAAAAGAAATGGAATATCAGATGGCAAGGATTAAGCAAAATTTGAAAGCTTCCCAGGATAAGCAGAAACGTTATGCAAACAGGAGTAGAGTTTTCAGAGATTTTAAAGTGGGAGAACATGTGTTTCTGAAAGTGAAGGCAAAGAGAAGTTCATTGATATTAGGAAGCTGTCCGAAGTTGGAAGCAAGATATTGTGGTCCTTTTGAAATATTAGAAAAGATAGGGCCAATTGCATACACACTTGCCTTACCTGCATCAATGTGCATTCGTAATGTATTTCATGTATCATTACTTACAAAGTACGTACCTGATGCTAATCATGTAATTGATTGGAATGTGATCCAGGTGGATCACGAAGGGGATTTCCGGGTGGAACTAGTACACATCCTGGATCGGAAGGTCAAAGTGCCCAGGAACAAATCCATAGGGCTGGTAAAGTTTCAATGGACTTGTTACGGTCCTGAAGATGCTACACGGGAGCATGAAGAAAACATGTGGGCATAATATTTACAGTTCTTAGGAGGACATAATGCAAGACTCCATTTTTAGCAACTAGAGTTCTGGAGCCAAATCTTAGAGTCCCGGCCAACTGCGCTAGGGACCTTGATAAACGAATGGCACATTCCTTGGGTTAGCCATGATAAACGGACGATACATCCCTTGGGTATCCCTGATAAACAAATGGTGCATTCCTTGGGTTAGCGAGTTGAGAGGAACATGAGATTTTGGTTGGAGTTGTTGCTGGAGTTGTTAAATTGCAAAAAAATTATTTCTAATTATTGTGATCTAAATTTGCATATATGTATATCGGCATAGAGTGCACCGAGGATGGCGCACAATTATAGGGGAGGGGGAATCTAACATCCTCATTATAATCCCCAGTTTGATTAATGCTTATGTAGAAATAATTTGTGGCTATGACTAAGCGATGTAATATGCAAATTGTATTTCAATGTTTTAATAATAAAATGCGATGCCAACTGCTAAGGGGACATGGACAAGAGATGGGGGCTGAATTAATCCACAAGAGAGGGGTGTGCCTAGGATAATGGCCAAGAGGGGTCCAAGGGGGGAATTACCCATGCTTATGGATTTAACCTATTTTCCTAAATATGCTATTGTATACGAACCTTCCCATTTATGATTGAGTGTTTCCAAAGCCAATCATTGAATGCATGTAATAGGGTGGGTGTGAGTGGTCAGATCCCGAAGTTATTGGGAACATGGGGGTTGAGTACAATCAACTTGGGGAAGAGTGTGAATCAAGAAAGGCAAGCAAAAGAGAGGTATCATGTATGGGTTGAGAGAAGGAACAACAGTTCGAACAGTTTGGCAGTAAGTCAAGTTTTTGCATGGAAGGTAGACAAAGAGAAGAAAAGACACATTGGAGCTGGTGTGGCCATAGGAGGGTGAAGTCTAGAGCGTAATTGGAGATGGAGAATTGAAGATCCTGGTTATCAAGTCAGAAGAGTGAACTCTTGCGTGAGTTGCACTGAAACAATAAGTGGTTGATGTTGGTTTGTTGGTAGTTTTCCTAGCAACAATTTCCCTTGAATTCCCAGCTGAGAGATTCCTAGCTACTTGTGCCAGAGAGACTCTGATAAATGAATGACACTTTCCTTGGGTTATGCGTGATAAACATATGACACATCCCTTGGGTTAATCCTACTAAATGAATGGTTCATCCCTTGAGTTATCTGTGATAAACAAATGGTACATCCCTTGGGTTATCCCTGATAAACAAATGGTGCATTCCTTGGGTTGGGCAGGTTAAGAGGAAGAGATATGGTGGAAAAATTGAGATAGTTGTAGGAGAATATCAGTTGGGTTGGGAGATTTATGAGCTGTGAGTGGACTGTGAGAGACCACCCTCTTTTGTGGATTGCTACCCTCAGCTCGAGGGTGATTGGCTGCTGAGATTTGGAATAATCAGTCTACGGTTGGGTGGAACGTCCATCCCAAGCAACTGGTTGCACAACTCTTGTTTAAGACAAGTGTTTAATCTTGTACTGAGTTATTTACATGTATTATTGTTGTGCATGAACTCTGCGTGAATGAGAATGACTTATATGTTGTTGTAATGAATGGTTTAGTTGTATCTTCTGTTGATTATTAGCATGCTTCAAATGCATATGTTTTATGGTTATTGTTGTAGCTAAATCTGTTATAAATTGTATTTGTAGCCTTTGGGAAAATGGATAACAACAAAAGAATGGCTTTAATTAGCATAAGTTTCGTGTTATGTGTATTCCACAGGTATTGTTGCCTAGTCGGAGGCTAGGTACGTTACTAAAATGGTATCAAAGCTGATAAAGATAAAGTTTTAGCTGGCCTTGCCCAACCATGTCGGTTGGGTACGCTACAGTGAGGTTTCCAAGCATTATAAAGTGCAAATCATTTGAAGTGCCTTGAAACAACTTGGGTGGAAGTTAAGGTTGAAAAGGTTGCATGTGGGTTGTGAATAACTTTTAACTTGTTATCTTATTTTTTTTCTCAGTATCTTGTTCGCAGTTCACACTTAACTTATGAGCTCTAGACACTAACATGGCGGTTTAAGTCTCCAAATTGCTTTCTTTGTGCTAGCCTTTGGAGACACTTCTCTACCTGTTACTTGTTCATTAAATTTTCTTTGATGCCTTTGCATTATGTTTATGTTCTAATTTTGTTTGTACTAGTCCCATGCATTATGGATTTTCCTATAAATAGTTAGTTCAAACCAAGATTTGTTTTTTCATAGTATGTTATAGTTTTCACTAGAGCAGTAATTATTGTTTTGAACGTTCGTTATGATATAGAGTGGTATAAAATTAATATACCTCTTAAATAGACAAATGGGAATGTCAAAGTAGTTTAAAGGAGGTTTTCATATTATTGTGGTTAATTGGAATCAGAAAGGAAAATGGAAAAGTATGTAGGTTCATGATATAAGGGAAGGAAACATAAGGGCTTTGTAACTTCCAAAAGATAATAATGATGGGCAAGAGGAGAGGCGAACATTATCGTTGACTCCATAGGGCAATGAAGTCGATAAAGGGAAGATAATTTGAATTAGTTCGAAGGGGAAAACAAAGGAATCTTACAAAGGGTAAATTTGTCCATTTAGGGGTTTTGTTGGAGGGAAAATCAATGTCTTATGTTCTTGTTTTTCCTTTATTGGCTTCAAATACAATTCAAGGAGATAAAATTGATGCCTTCTAATTTTCTTTGTCCTTTCTTGGCTTCAAAGGCAATTCAGCTGTAGTGGCTAGGGCGACAATGAGGTAAAATTGATGCCTTATGTTCTTCTTTGTCCTTAATAGATTCAAAGACAACTAAGGTAGAGAGGATAACAACTTCTCCTTTTAACCACCAAGCTAGACCCAATTGACTACAATGAATGTATTTATAATATATTTACATATAATTCTTTTGTGTATATGTATAATAGAGTAAGGCTCGAGGGTTATCTCAATTAGTTAAACATTCCACCGAAGACATGTCGCTCACGAAGAAACCTTAAGTCATAAGCTCAAATGCCCTTAGAATTAATAATATCTAAGTTTCCTTGAAAACATATCAATACACGTTAAGTCGTGAGCTCAAATACCCTCGTAATTAATAATAACTAAGTTCCTTGAAAATATATCAATACATGTTTGAAGATAATAAAGTATATTTATAAATTATTCATATAAGGTACTCTGTGAAAATAATTTATAAATATACTCTAATATATATATAAAAGATGTGTTGGATTTTATACATATGTAATATTTCTTAAATCTTATGTAAATATGATTAATTTCAGGTTAAGCTCATTAAAAAAATTTATTGAACACGTAATTACAATGCAATAAATGATAAATATTATAAACGCTCTTAAATGCTCCTTGCAAATTTTAAATTGTGCAATGAACTGTCATAGCTATCACTAGACTTATGCTCGGTCATGAATCAAGCACCATATTGAATCTGCAAAAGTTGTGTGGCATTATTTCAATGAACCTTTCTACTAAACGTTATAAAAAAGAACATGTTTGATCCCAAATTATATTTCCATACCTCGGTAGGCTATAAGTCAAACATGAAACTAATGAAAAAATCATGTACAGGTAGCAGTGTATAACAATGGGATATTCTCACAAAAAGTACAGTGAAAATGGTGGCTCAATTCCCATGCACGTGAAGCACGTGTAACAAAATTATTTCCCTTTCATGTTCTTGAACTTGGTTGAATCTAATCTTATGAATGGTATATTCCTCAATTTTAAAATTCAATGCTTTGAATCCACCAAATGTGGTGACCTAGTGTGTATCTGGTCATGATGGTTGATTGTTATGTGTTTATGGTCATGGAAGGATATTAACACCCAGTGTACAAGACATAAGCGTTGAAAGATCCAAAGGAACAAACTTGATTTTCTTACCTTTTATCGAGGATCTAATGCAAGAGAAACCATCATCGAATACCTTCGTCATGTGATCCAAACAAGTGTTGGTCTTTTCACTTCATATCCACACGTTGCTAGGACACACAAAATAAATCCCAACACGTAACAACCTTGCATGAAAATGAAGGACTGTGTCGCTTCACAGATCCCTCTCTCAACACTTCAACTCCTTTTCCATCGATGTCAAACAATACATCTATCCAGTCATTAGAAAACAAACCATCCATGTTTGTTTCCTACTTCACTTTTTGAAATCTCTTCAAAATTATCACCCTTGAGTTGCTTCCCTGGAATAGGTACCCTCCCGATGTTCCTCAATGGAGTGTCCCTCTATTTGGCCACTGATAAAATCATGACAAGGAGGACTTATATTCTTGAAACCACCTCCAAATTCGTGATCTAATTGACTGACATTAAATTTAGATATGGTGGAATATGATCGGCTTCCTCACCCTCCTTATGTCAAACAAGTAGTGGCTTCACTATAAGATTTTAGTAGAGTGGAACCATAGCAAATCCATAGTCACCAACTATTTCCAATTTCCCTATCTCCGTGGACACTTGCAGGCTTCCCTTCTTGGTGAATGAGTCAACGATGTGCAAGCCAAAGGATCTTTGGAATGGCGAACAAAAAACGAGGCAAAACAAAAAATGAGGAGGAGAACAAAAATGACAAGCAAAAAAACACATGGGATAATAGGCAGATGGTTTGGAAGGGCTATAAACCAGAAATGGTCATCCCAAACCCAGTGGTTTAGGATGACCAAGTTTTGGGCAAAAATCCTCTCTAAAGAAATGTCCTCAACATAAATATTATTTTTATGTCTTAAATATAGGTATAAATTATTTACAAAAAGTCTTTCGACATTTATTTTCGACCATTGTTTTGATCTTTCTTTTAAACCCGTATTTTAATAACATAAACAAATATTTAGGTCAAAAGAGATAACACAATATAGCTCGAAAGACCCATCGAAATCTAGGTCGAAATTGTTGATAACAACATAGTTTTAAGTTAAAAATATATAAAAAAATTGGCATTACAAATATGGTTGAAAATTTATTTAGTGGTCGAATTTTTTTACACAAATGTTATTAATGAGGTCAAAATCGGTGTAAATAGTTCATTAGGAGATATATGTTGAAATTTTTTTATTTTAAAAAATAAATAAAATATATCTCAATCCTTATCTAGGGGAATACCATGGTCTTATTCATAGGTCATATATTGATCCTAAGCTTAGTTCCTTGTCTCAAGCTTCGCTTAAGCGGGTGAGGTCCTAGTCATAAATTTGATCTTGATCTCGAGCTAAGGTCCTAGCTCAAGCCCTATTCCTAATTTTAGGTCCCAAAGCTCAGAACCTTATTGTATAGCCAATAAATGAACATGCCTCACTTAGAAAATAAATCATTAATACTTGTATAAATAGAACAAAAACATTATTGTAAAAGGAAAGATAAAAAAAAAAAAAAACATTAAACATTAAATGGAACAATATAAGCCAAATGTCGTGTATCATACAAAAAATCGTTAGGTACCATACATAATATACAAGTAGTTGATCAAGCATATGATAAATGTAAAAAATATACAAGTCTAAAGCAATCTCGATAACATCTCAATGCCACAAGTAAAGGAACAATGTGTGTACATGACAATATATATGGACTTATGCCCATGATCATGATCTTAATAAAAAAATATAAACAAGAAGAGTCTATTATAAAGGACTAGCACGAGGATGTCGAGATGTGATGTGCCTGTAGCTACATAAATATACATGCAGAGTAGTTAGGCATTGTTTTGAAAATCGAATACTTCATGATTTAATACAATATTTTATAAACATATGAACTCATGTGTGTGTGTGCATGTGTGCATGCATAGGTGTGTGTGTGTGTGTGTGTGTGTGTGTGTGTTACCAAGGAAAACCTCTTGGGGAAACCAAAGGGATGCTTCCCCACATTAGTGGATGACATCTCTAGTAAACCTTTTGACGTGGACTAGTGTGCCTAACCCAAGGGGTTTCAAATCAAGCACTTGTTGGCATGGAATGAGCCAAATGACCAACAACAATAGTGACAATCAATTGAACTATTCCCTTGAGCTTATGAACTCATATATATACTTGCTAGTTCATACACATATAATCTCATCATTGCACTATTTGGTGAGCCTCCCCTCTACATTCTTAAGCAATTACTCCTCCTCACTCAAATTAGGAATGACACAGTGAGGACAATGTATTTGAGGATTTTTATTTTATAAGAACACTCTCCAATTGGTTACCAACATTGCATTTGGATCTTCACTCCCAAGCTCAACCTTAACAACATGAACAACCTATTGAAACATAGTAATTATGCATCTACACCACTACATTATTGTCTAATGCATAATTTGTCGACTTTTTTTCCCCTCCACAATCTTTGTCCAAGCCCCATCGTGAGTCTGAAGCTGTTTTTGTTGGGGGGTGGATTTATTTAGGGATACTAATCTACCCTCGTCAAACATTCGAAGTCAAAACTTTGTTGGCTTTGTCATCTTTTCCTCCTCGTCCCTTGGGCAGGACCTCTACCTTATTTAGTCGCGTCCTTCACCCAAGGCCTCAGGTGGCCTTGGTTTCGACCTTCTTAGGGATCATGGACCCTAGAAGGCAGGTAGGAAATCAGATATTAAGATTTCCCAAGAGAACGCATATAGAGAATTCAACCAAGGTAGGCATAGGGTTGTTTCAGGGGTTCTTAGAGCAAGACAAACCCCTTTGTTTTCTCAACCATGAAAATAATGTCTATGAATGTTCGTGACCCAAGGGGAGGCCTAAACGAATATCCTTGAAGAGAATGATCGAATTGGAAGGTCCTGATGTGGTACTTCTTTAGGAAACCATGGGTGTCTGCGATCCCATCATTTCATAATTCCATAAAATGCTAAAGGGTTAGGAATTTATAAAAATTGATTCATTTGGTGCATCAGGCCGTATTATTACTGGCTTCAAAGGGAATCTCACCCTCAATCATGATTTTGTTGTTTGATCAAACATTATGACTTCTCTTAAGAGTCTTGAGTTGGATTTAGACATGGCCATTTTGAACCTTTATGAACCTTATGAAAACAAGGAGGATTGTTGGTTGTATCTATGCAGACTCAGTTGTAGTCACTCGAATAATTTAGTTATTAGAGGAGAATTAAAGTTAACACTTATGAGAGAAGAGGTATGGGGAAAGGAGGCACACGAGAATAGATTAGCAACTTTCTTTGTGGATCGATTTGAAAGGGTTGGGTTGGTGGATGTAGAAAGAATCAAATTTGCTTGACTTGGACGAACAATAGAAGTGGGGCTAATGTTGTATTAAAAAGACTGGATACATTTTCAGCCCGCCAGGATTTTCTGTAGGAATTTGAGCAGTATTATTCATGGATTGGGAAAATTTGTATATTAGATCATTTTCCTATTCTATTGGAAATCGATAAAGGTGCTTTGAAATTGGGGGCTCCCTTCAAATATAACTCGTCATGGAGTGAGGAGGAGGAATTGTATTCTCTTATTAAAAAAAATTGGCCCAAATATCAACCAAATTTGGGATTCTCAGCTTGTGTGTGGTTTGCGGCAAGTCTTGCTAGAATTAAAAAGGTGGTAGTTGAATGTGCACGGGATAAGTGGTGATCTACATCAATCTCTCTGAGGGAGCTCGAGCAGGAATTAGAGGTCCTCTATGAGGAAAGAAAAACAAGGAACAATCTTATGTGGAGTGGATTCATCCTTTGGAACAACAAATGAACAAAATCCTTCTTGAGAAGGAAAAGGAGCAGAGGTTGAAAAGTAGAGCACTCTCGCTTATTGATGGAGATCAAAACATGAAATACTTTTAGAAATTTTCTAATCATCATAAGCATGTAAACACTGGTAATAGGGTCAAAGGATTTGAGCAGTTGGCCAAGTTGGGAGTGTCACATTTCAACGCATTATTCAAAGCTCCAAACGACGAAAATATAGTTGATATGTTAATGTTACTTAGGTAGTTTCTAAGGTTAGTGGATTTGGAAGAAAATGAAGAGTTATTTCAGCTAGTTTCAGAGGATGAACTCCTAGGAGTCCTCCATTCTTTTGTAAAAGATAAAAGCCTCTATCCCGATGGTTGGACTGTTGAGTTTTTTTCAGACTTTTTTGAAGTATGGGGAGAGGATTTGGTTAGAGTTGTTGAAAAGGTCTGTCAATGTGGTCGCATGCCTAGCAGTTTCAATTCTACCTTTATAACACTTATCCCAAAATTAGTTTTCCAACTAACTTTGGGGATTTTCGGCCTATCTTGCTAAGTAACAACATTCACAATATCATTATTAAGGTGAATGCCACCAGAATCAAGCCTCTACTTTCAAAAGTCATACTCATGGAACAATTCAGGTTTCTCCAAGGCTAATTGATCCATGGAGCAATTAGTGAAGCACAAGAAGGTTTGTACTCAATCAAAATATAGAGAAGTTGTACAGTTGTCATCAAACTTGATCTTTCTAAAGCCTACAACTGGGTCTCCTGGACTTATCTTTAGATTTTTTTACTTCAAGACAACTTTTCACTTCCCCTGGTTAACTGGATCATAGGTTGTGTGATGTCATCCTCTTTTGTTGTGCTTATTAATGGTGCTAGTTCAAATTTCTTCAAACCTGAGCGTGGTTTGTGTCATGGGTGCCCACTATCCCCCTATTTATTTCTTTTGGTTACTAAAGGTCTTAATAGAGCCATCAAGGAGGATCATAGGTCAAATTGCATCCAAGCTTTACAAATCAGTCCTTATATTCATCTGACCCATCTGTTGGTTGTGGACGATGTATTATTATTTTATTTTTGCGATGAGATAGAAGTTAGGTCATATAAGAGTATTCATGATGTTTTATGTGGAGCTACAAGAATGCTCATCAATTTGGAAAAGTTTGCCATCTATTTCCCACCTATGGAGGAGGACATAAAGGTTTGTCTAGTAAGCATCTTTGGACTTACTCTTTTTGGGTTGGAAGGGGGTTTCAAATACCTAAGTTTTAATTTGAATCCTAACAAATACGAACTTGTTGATTCGCGATGGCTCTTGTATAAAATATAAAATAGGATCATTTTCTGGTGTAACTAATGGATATCCGAGGGAGGTCATCTACTTCCCATAATGTCTGTATTGGAATCCATTACGATGTATTAGCACCTATTGGCTTCGATCCCCAAGGGGATTATGAACAAGATCTGAAAGGTTATTTCAACTACCTATGGAAAGGTGGCTCATAGTTTTTGGTCTCTCACTTGGTTAAGTGGACTCTTGTGGCATTCTATAAGTATCAAGGGGGTTGGGGCTTGAAGAATGTATTTACATTTGGGCAAGTTCTTGCTACTAAGTCACTACATGTTTTTATCAAAGGAGGTAGCCTTTGGAGTCATATATTAAAGTCTAAACATATACCTTCTAGCGATATCCTTGATTGGATCA
>ML821306.1:66954-96659 GCA_009831015.1 Picea engelmannii
CGGCATCTTCAGGTTCCTCCACTTCTTCTTTGATAAATCTTGATAGGTCATTCTCTGCAAGGATCAGACCGATCCTATACTTCCAGGCATGGAAGTTGTCTATGCCTTCTAGTTTCTCAACAAGCTTTGTGCTTGCAGACATCCTGTACTTGCAACAACAAAAATAACCAAAAATTGAAAATGCTCAAACTCAAATTTTGACCTTACCAGGAGGTGCGCTTGGCTGAGGCGAGTATCCTGGTGTCCTCAGATCTGAGACAATCCAATTTTTACCCCGTCAAATCTGATCTACGGATTTCTGGACTGGTGCTTCTGGTACTGGTTTTCTGGTACTTCTGTGAAACTAGGGTTTCACTTTGCGAAAGATCCAGCCACTGAAAAGGTGTGCTCTAGGTGCCAAATTGATCCTTGGGGGAGGGCGTAGCTTTCTAGGAGCTTAGGGAGATGAAAAGAGATACTTTTTCAAAACCCTAATTTGCAGGTGCTGCAGCAGTGACGTTTTTCTCTTGCAAATAGTGTTTCTTTCAAGTTGGCTATGATACCATGTTAATGTTTATGCCATTATTATAGTTCTTTGCATTTCAATAGATAAGAGCATCATAAGAACAAGATCACTGAGAAATACACATTCACAAGAGACACAACATTTATCCTGGGAAACCCTCTAGGGGAAGAAAACCCAACAAAAACTTCCTTATCATAAATAGCTTATATAATGTTCAAGAGATAACTCAAACCAATACAGATAGTCCTCCCCAAGAGATGCGCCACTCTTCTCCCTCTCTCCAACTGGTAATTGCAGTGTGCCTCATAAGAGAATGAGCAAGTGAGTTGTGTGTTAGAAGTGAGGCGCTAGCCTCCTATATATATACAAAACTGGCACGTGTGAAAGGGCACCACTGGCAGGGCCGACCTCTCACTCTGGGTGGGTAAACCCACCTTTAATTAATTATGGGTCGTCCATAATAACTGTTGGGGTCGACTTCTTATTCTACCCTTTATAATTGTCCGATGACCAATCCGTAAAAGGGGATTCGGTCCCTATACAATTACTGACATGATTAATCCACAATGGGGATTAATCCTAATAATAAAATAACAATAATAATAAGAATGCTCTCCGCAGTTACATTATTTCAACACTCCCCCTTAACAAGAAGGGTAGTCTTCATCAGCATCAGGTGAGAGAGGTTTGCATCATCAGGTGAGATTTGGTCCTTATACAATTGTCGACACGATTAATCCACAATGGGGATTAATCTAATAACAATAATAATAATAATGACATGATTAATCCGCAATGGGGATTTAATCCAATAATAATAAGAATGCTCTTTGCAGTTACATTATTTCAACAAATGATCCCATCCTTTGCTGCTAACTAGATTTGCGCGACCAACCTTAGCATGAAGATCCGTCGCGCGAAATCGTTGCGCAGATTTCACAGCCAACATTTGAGTAGCAGAAACCAGAATTTACCACGCAAAGGTGACAGTGTCATCCAAAGATACCCATGATGATTCATCACAACCATGTGGTTGAAATATGCTTAAGAATTTATGATTGTAAATAACATTTCAGATAGGTTATGATTAGCAAATCAATTTTCCTATTTTTGGTGAATTTTGTGGGGGTTGTTGTTCTCTTTGAAAACAACCAGATTCATAAGTCTAGGAGATAGTAGTTAGAATCCTAGCAGCTAAGTATAGATTTAGTTTTCCATATATATGGACTATTTTGTTGTAAAAAGGTGTGCACAGTTAGAAGTATAGACATTTTGATCCTCAATGTAATTTTATGAATCTAAAGAAATACAAATGCAAAATCCATGAATTCCTTAAGAAAAAGATTCTCACGGTGGTGATCTGAAGATTGTACTCTTCTTTGTATGTATTCCTTGTGTACTTATTTTCATCTGCACTTTTCTTCTCTTTAAATTGGTAAATTAAAGGTCCAAAATTCATCTAATGGTGCTCTAGACTTAACTGATTTAAATTATGTCTACCTTCTCAACTAAGGTCATAATTCATCCTTTGTGGTGCTATGATCCTGTTGTATATTTTTTTCTTCTTTCACCCTACATGATCAAACTAAACACTGAAGTTCATCACCTTATTTATCCTTTGCTTTTCTGAGGAGTTCTGTATACCAAGCATTGCTTTCTTTGTTCTCAGGGGTTGACTCCATAGCCCTAGAAATATTATATTTTGTGAGCAAACCTTGAAAATTTATCTTAAAATTCTAAATCTATCCATCAATTTAAAGCAACCTGTCTATCATAGATCAGGTCTCAGAGAGAGCCCTCTCTAGATTGGAAAGGCTAGTTTCTAGTCTTAAAGTTGGTTTGTAGGTTACCTTTGTACATTATTTCTTCAACCCAACAATTTACTCAGCGTTAACAGGTAGGATTTTTTTTTTGCAACATTCATAAGAGAAGGTAATTATTGAAATACAACAAGGTAAGCAACATTTGATTTCAAGGGCTGTTAAAGTAGGTTAACACCATAAAGGTGGGTTAATATTATTATACTCTCACTAAATATAAGGATAGTTGGTAGCGATAATAATAGGCTAGCCATAAATAATCTAGTTGTAGGAGACAATGGGTATTGGAGATTCATTAATTTGTAGTCTCGGGAATAGTTTAAAGGACTAGGATTTCTCTGAAATGGACTATGATGGACTCAAAAGAGGTTTATTCATTGGGTGGTGATCAAGTTTCTATCTAAAAAATTATTTCATGTGCACTCAGGTCTATGCATGAAATTTGTAAGTAAAGCACATGTGCAACATATTATTACGATGGATGTTTATGGCCCTTAAGAAGGAAAGTAGGAATTTTGGGAAAATATATTTGCTCTTCAAGTCATAAGGGAAGAGAGGATGATCATAGGAGGAAACCTTAGTTTTACAGTGAACAATAAAGAAGTCTGGGGGGATTTCCTAGGGTTGATAGGTTGGCCGACTTCTTTATGCATCATATTGAAGCCATTGGGTTCATGGACATGGAGCCTATTTGACTAAGGGCCAAGTGGAGGAACAATATTGTTGGAAGCAAAGGGGTTTCAAAGTGTCCTGATAGATTTCTAGTTTCATATTCATTACTACAATCTATAGACATGTATTGATCTTATATCGAGATGGGAGGCATCTCAGATCACAATACCATATCATTTCAGTTGGAATTACATGATGGTAAGCCATCTAGCCCCTATAAGGTTCATCCAAAGTGGTTAGATGAAGAAGGGTTCCAGACACTTGTTAAAATATCCTAGAAGAACTACAACAATAGCTCCAAGGAATCTGCCAGTGAACAATCTATTACTTCACTTAAACTTGTCAAAGAAAAGGTGGTGGCTTGGGCCGTAGAGAGACTTAAAACCAGGGATAGTCTTATATAGGAGGTCAAGGAGAACATAAAATATATCTTTTGTGATAATGACTTAGGTATCCTTAGTGAAGGTGAAGTAAATATACTAAATCAATTAGAAACTAGAAAGAAGAAATTGTTGTTGCATAGGAATCTTGAATAGAGATTGAAGAGTCAAGTGACATGACTTGAACTAGGCAACGAGAACACAATTTTTTTTCATCGGTATGCTAATTACATGAAGACTATCAATGCCATCTGGGATATGGAGAATGAGGAAGATGAGATAATAAAAGGGTTCAAAGGATTATTTGGTTTAAGTCTAAAACTTTTTTAATCTATTTATAAGGTGTTTGAAGGTAGAAATATAACAAAAATTGCCAAGATAACTTCGTACTTCCCCTAGTTTTTTCGGAGGAAGGAAACTCGATCCTTTATGAAGAAGATTTAAAGGATGAGCTATTGATTGTGTTGTCTTGTTTTCAAAAACATTTAAGTCTAAAACTCAATGGGAGGACTATAGAATTTTATTTGGGATTTTTTGAGTTACTTGGTGATGAATTGTTGAGGATTGTGGAGGAGGTAAGATAATCTAGTAAAGTTCTAGGTTCCTTAAATACAAATTTTATTGCACTCATTTTGAAAGTTGATATGATGAGTTTAGACCAATTTCATTATGCAATCATGTATATATGATTATTTCAAAGGTGGTGGTAGTAAGACTTAAAAGAGTACTATCTAATGTTATCTTCCTTAAACAATTGGGCTTCCTAGAGGAGAGACAACTCCATGAAGCTATTGGGTCTACACAAGAGGGTTTACATAAAATTTAAACAAAAAAATTCTTATGGTCGATTGGATTATGCGTTGTATGTGGGTTTTAATATGGGTTTTAATATTCTTATGGTCGATTGGATGCGTTGTATGTCATATGTTTCTTTGATGTCCTAATAAATGGGGATGATTCTTATTTTTTCAAGTCTTCTCGAGAATTGAGACAAGGATGCATGTTATCTCCCTATTTGTTTCATCTAGTTGGAGAGGGACTAAGCAAGTCTATTCTAGCAGTTGGGAGAGATATGAGCATTCAAGCTATTAGGGTTTGTATTGAGACTCTCACTCACTTACTTTTTGTAGACGATGTTTTAATTTTCTCAAATGGTACAGTGGTAGAGGGAAGGAAATATCGGGAAATTCTACAATTATATTGCAAAGCTATTGGAATGGATGTTAATAATTTAAAGTCATCAATTAGTTTTAATAGCTTGAGTGCAATGGTGGAAAATAACTTAAAATCAATCTTTCCCTTTAGAATAACGGAGCTACAAGATGGTTTGAAGTACTTGTGTTTCGTAGTAAAACCCAATGGATATGGTAAGAGAGATTGGACTTAGTTAATAAGCAATATTGAAAGTAAATTTCGGTGCAATAGGTGGCTCTCTGGAGGAGGTAGATTAATGCAAGTTAAGTCTATCTTAGAAGTAATCCTTGTTTATTGGCAATCTCTCACACATATCCCTAAGGGGGTAATGTAAAAGGTTAGAAGGATTTGTTATGAATTTTTGTGGAAGGGTGAGAATGATAAGGTAGGCCATTCACTAGCAAAGCCCAAAGATGAGGGGGGTTGGGGATTAAAGAATATCCATATGTTTTTCAAATATTTAGCTTCCAAAAGTCTTTGGAATTTCATCACTAAAGAAAGTTTACAGAGAAGGATAATTATTTGAATAAAAGCAGTAAAGCACTAAACTTGCTCGAGTTATTAGTACCACTACCCATGTTTTCCTTCCCTTTAAAATAATGATTTTCATCCAGGAACAATAGAAAACCTACACCACAGATGGCATATTCACCTTGACACACCTAGTCAAAGTAACCCCAAGGTTTGGATTTATCATGTTAAAGCTCTATAACGAGGTGAGGAGCTTTTATTTTCAGAAGAGTCCAAAAGAGTTACCACTTGAGAAGAAATATGCAAAGTCAAAATAACCTTTCCCTCAAATATCCTATCATTGTGGGCCAACCAAATGCCCCATTTCGCCATAATGGGCACTGATTGAAAAACCCAGAATCTAGACAAGGTGAAATACTCCTTAAAAATCTCCTGCACTGATTGCTTATTCCATAAATGTTTAACCTACAATAGATCCTCAATAAGGTGCCAAACAACTTTGGAGAAGGAGCATGTCAAAAAAATATGTTGGTTTAGTTTCTTCATTAGCACCATAAAGGCTACAGAGCCCAGGACCCTCCATATATTACTTCTGGATCTGATATCGGGCTTGTACTCAGTTTTTGAGGATTAAATAAAACAGCATAATGTCGTTCAACGATGCATTTATCTTCCATACTTTCTTATACCACCAAAGAGATTCCCCATCTTGATATTTCTGAAGGGAATTATAACCAAATTTTACCACTTACTAGCCTCCCGTGGAATTGTGTGTCCAAGCCATTCATCAATGCCTTCTGTGATCTGAATATGAGCTTTATGAAGGTCATCAACAAATAAAAACTATTGATTGTGCCATATTTCATCCAACCCCAAGTCATAGGCAAAGGGCCAACTTTGCTTCCAAACATAGGTTAACTCTAGATTTATAACTTTATTTAAGGTACATTTGTCTTTCTCTTGTAACAACATGATAAGGTTTTCACGTAAAAAAATACTCTGCCCACCATGATGCCCACAACCAGCAATAGAGTCAACCCCAATTCTGACTTGAGAACCAGATTTGTTTTTCCACGCCAAAAATATCCCCACCACGGGAAATGTTGAGGTGATATCCTTCCATTGATTAGAGGCATCCAAAGTTGATTTGGATCAACATCTGATCCAATCAAGGATATCGCTAGAAGGTATATGTTTAGACTTTAATATATGACTCCAAAGGCTACCTCCTTTGATAAAAACATGTAGTGACTTAGTAGCAAGAACTTGCCCAAATGTAAATACATTCTTCAAGCCCCAACCCCCTTGATACTTATAGAATGCCACAAGAGTCCACTTAACCAAGTGAGAGACCAAAAACTATGAGCCACCTTTCCATAGGTAGTTGAAATAACCTTTCAGATCTTGTTCATAATCCCCTTGGGGATCGAAGCCAATAGGTGCTAATACATCGTAATGGATTCCAATACAGACATTATGGGAAGTAGATGACCTCCCTCGGATATCCATTAGTTACACCAGAAAATGATCCTATTTTATATTTTATACAAGAGCCATCGCGAATCAACAAGTTCGTATTTGTTAGGATTCAAATTAAAACTTAGGTATTTGAAACCCCCTTCCAACCCAAAAAGAGTAAGTCCAAAGATGCTTACTAGACAAACCTTTATGTCCTCCTCCATAGGTGGGAAATAGATGGCAAACTTTTCCAAATTGATGAGCATTCTTGTAGCTCCACATAAAACATCATGAATACTCTTATATGACCTAACTTCTATCTCATCGCAAAAATAAAATAATAATACATCGTCCACAACCAACAGATGGGTCAGATGAATATAAGGACTGATTTGTAAAGCTTGGATGCAATTTGACCTATGATCCTCCTTGATGGCTCTATTAAGACCTTTAGTAACCAAAAGAAATAAATAGGGGGATAGTGGGCACCCATGACACAAACCACGCTCAGGTTTGAAGAAATTTGAACTAGCACCATTAATAAGCACAACAAAAGAGGATGACATCACACAACCTATGATCCAGTTAACCAGGGGAAGTGAAAAGTTGTCTTGAAGTAAAAAAATCTAAAGATAAGTCCAGGAGACCCAGTTGTAGGCTTTAGAAAGATCAAGTTTGATGACAACTGTACAACTTCTCTATATTTTGATTGAGTACAAACCTTCTTGTGCTTCACTAATTGCTCCATGGATCAATTAGCCTTGGAGAAACCTGAATTGTTCCATGAGTATGACTTTTGAAAGTAGAGGCTTGATTCTGGTGGCAT
This sequence comes from Picea engelmannii, assembly GCA_009831015.1. Taxonomy (NCBI): domain Eukaryota; kingdom Viridiplantae; phylum Streptophyta; class Pinopsida; order Pinales; family Pinaceae; genus Picea; species Picea engelmannii. The sequence continues at coordinate 74,281 of ML821306.1, forward strand.
TCACCTTAATAATGATATTGTGAATGTTGTTACTTAGCAAGATAGGCCGAAAATCCCCAAAGTTAGTTGGAAAACTAATTTTGGGATAAGTGTTATAAAGGTAGAATTGAAACTGCTAGGCATGCGACCACATTGACAGACCTTTTCAACAACTCTAACCAAATCCTCTCCCCATACTTCAAAAAAGTCTGAAAAAAACTCAACAGTCCAACCATCGGGATAGAGGCTTTTATCTTTTACAAAAGAATGGAGGACTCCTAGGAGTTCATCCTCTGAAACTAGCTGAAATAACTCTTCATTTTCTTCCAAATCCACTAACCTTAGAAACTACCTAAGTAACATTAACATATCAACTATATTTTCGTCGTTTGGAGCTTTGAATAATGCGTTGAAATGTGACACTCCCAACTTGGCCAACTGCTCAAATCCTTTGACCCTATTACCAGTGTTTACATGCTTATGATGATTAGAAAATTTCTAAAAGTATTTCATGTTTTGATCTCCATCAATAAGCGAGAGTGCTCTACTTTTCAACCTCTGCTCCTTTTCCTTCTCAAGAAGGATTTTGTTCATTTGTTGTTCCAAAGGATGAATCCACTCCACATAAGATTGTTCCTTGTTTTTCTTTCCTCATAGAGGACCTCTAATTCCTGCTCGAGCTCCCTCAGAGAGATTGATGTAGATCACCACTTATCCCGTGCACATTCAACTACCACCTTTTTAATTCTAGCAAGACTTGCCGCAAACCACACACAAGCTGAGAATCCCAAATTTGGTTGATATTTGGGCCAATTTTTTTTAATAAGAGAATACAATTCCTCCTCCTCACTCCATGACGAGTTATATTTGAAGGGAGCCCCCAATTTCAAAGCACCTTTATCGATTTCCAATAGAATAGGAAAATGATCTAATATACAAATTTTCCCAATCCATGAATAATACTGCTCAAATTCCTACAGAAAATCCTGGCGGGCTGAAAATGTATCCAGTCTTTTTAATACAACATTAGCCCCACTTCTATTGTTCGTCCAAGTCAAGCAAATTTGATTCTTTCTACATCCACCAACCCAACCCTTTCAAATCGATCCACAAAGAAAGTTGCTAATCTATTCTCGTGTGCCTCCTTTCCCCATACCTCTTCTCTCATAAGTGTTAACTTTAATTCTCCTCTAATAACTAAATTATTCGAGTGACTACAACTGAGTCTGCATAGATACAACCAACAATCCTCCTTGTTTTCATAAGGTTCATAAAGGTTCAAAATGGCCATGTCTAAATCCAACTCAAGACTCTTAAGAGAAGTCATAATGTTTGATCAAACAACAAAATCATGATTGAGGGTGAGATTCCCTTTGAAGCCAGTAATAATACGGCCTGATGCACCAAATGAATCAATTTTTATAAATTCCTAACCCTTTAGCATTTTATGGAATTATGAAATGATGGGATCGCAGACACCCATGGTTTCCTAAAGAAGTACCACATCAGGACCTTCCAATTCGATCATTCTCTTCAAGGATATTCGTTTAGGCCTCCCCTTGGGTCACGAACATTCATAGACATTATTTTCATGGTTGAGAAAACAAAGGGGTTTGTCTTGCTCTAAGAACCCCTGAAACAACCCTATGCCTACCTTGGTTGAATTCTCTATATGCGTTCTCTTGGGAAATCTTAATATCTGATTTCCTACCTGCCTTCTAGGGTCCATGATCCCTAAGAAGGTCGAAACCAAGGCCACCTGAGGCCTTGGGTGAAGGACGCGACTAAATAAGGTAGAGGTCCTGCCCAAGGGACGAGGAGGAAAAGATGACAAAGCCAACAAAGTTTTGACTTCGAATGTTTGACGAGGGTAGATTAGTATCCCTAAATAAATCCACCCCCCAACAAAAACAGCTTCAGACTCACGATGGGGCTTGGACAAAGATTGTGGAGGGGAAAAAAAGTCGACAAATTATGCATTAGACAATAATGTAGTGGTGTAGATGCATAATTACTATGTTTCAATAGGTTGTTCATGTTGTTAAGGTTGAGCTTGGGAGTGAAGATCCAAATGCAATGTTGGTAACCAATTGGAGAGTGTTCTTATAAAATAAAAATCCTCAAATACATTGTCCTCACTGTGTCATTCCTAATTTGAGTGAGGAGGAGTAATTGCTTAAGAATGTAGAGGGGAGGCTCACCAAATAGTGCAATGATGAGATTATATGTGTATGAACTAGCAAGTATATATATGAGTTCATAAGCTCAAGGGAATAGTTCAATTGATTGTCACTATTGTTGTTGGTCATTTGGCTCATTCCATGCCAACAAGTGCTTGATTTGAAACCCCTTGGGTTAGGCACACTAGTCCACGTCAAAAGGTTTACTAGAGATGTCATCCACTAATGTGGGGAAGCATCCCTTTGGTTTCCCCAAGAGGTTTTCCTTGGTAACACACACACACACACACACACACACACACACCTATGCATGCACACATGCACACACACACATGAGTTCATATGTTTATAAAATATTGTATTAAATCATGAAGTATTCGATTTTCAAAACAATGCCTAACTACTCTGCATGTATATTTATGTAGCTACAGGCACATCACATCTCGACATCCTCGTGCTAGTCCTTTATAATAGACTCTTCTTGTTTATATTTTTTTATTAAGATCATGATCATGGGCATAAGTCCATATATATTGTCATGTACACACATTGTTCCTTTACTTGTGGCATTGAGATGTTATCGAGATTGCTTTAGACTTGTATATTTTTTACATTTATCATATGCTTGATCAACTACTTGTATATTATGTATGGTACCTAACGATTTTTTGTATGATACACGACATTTGGCTTATATTGTTCCATTTAATGTTTAATGTTTTTTTTTTTTTTTATCTTTCCTTTTACAATAATGTTTTTGTTCTATTTATACAAGTATTAATGATTTATTTTCTAAGTGAGGCATGTTCATTTATTGGCTATACAATAAGGTTCTGAGCTTTGGGACCTAAAATTAGGAATAGGGCTTGAGCTAGGACCTTAGCTCGAGATCAAGATCAAATTTATGACTAGGACCTCACCCGCTTAAGCGAAGCTTGAGACAAGGAACTAAGCTTAGGATCAATATATGACCTATGAATAAGACCATGGTATTCCCCTAGATAAGGATTGAGATATATTTTATTTATTTTTTAAAATAAAAAAATTTCAACATATATCTCCTAATGAACTATTTACACCGATTTTGACCTCATTAATAACATTTGTGTAAAAAAATTCGACCACTAAATAAATTTTCAACCATATTTGTAATGCCAATTTTTTTATATATTTTTAACTTAAAACTATGTTGTTATCAACAATTTCGACCTAGATTTCGATGGGTCTTTCGAGCTATATTGTGTTATCTCTTTTGACCTAAATATTTGTTTATGTTATTAAAATACGGGTTTAAAAGAAAGATCAAAACAATGGTCGAAAATAAATGTCGAAAGACTTTTTGTAAATAATTTATACCTATATTTAAGACATAAAAATAATATTTATGTTGAGGACATTTCTTTAGAGAGGATTTTTGCCCAAAACTTGGTCATCCTAAACCACTGGGTTTGGGATGACCATTTCTGGTTTATAGCCCTTCCAAACCATCTGCCTATTATCCCATGTGTTTTTTTGCTTGTCATTTTTGTTCTCCTCCTCATTTTTTGTTTTGCCTCGTTTTTTGTTCGCCATTCCAAAGATCCTTTGGCTTGCACATCGTTGACTCATTCACCAAGAAGGGAAGCCTGCAAGTGTCCACGGAGATAGGGAAATTGGAAATAGTTGGTGACTATGGATTTGCTATGGTTCCACTCTACTAAAATCTTATAGTGAAGCCACTACTTGTTTGACATAAGGAGGGTGAGGAAGCCGATCATATTCCACCATATCTAAATTTAATGTCAGTCAATTAGATCACGAATTTGGAGGTGGTTTCAAGAATATAAGTCCTCCTTGTCATGATTTTATCAGTGGCCAAATAGAGGGACACTCCATTGAGGAACATCGGGAGGGTACCTATTCCAGGGAAGCAACTCAAGGGTGATAATTTTGAAGAGATTTCAAAAAGTGAAGTAGGAAACAAACATGGATGGTTTGTTTTCTAATGACTGGATAGATGTATTGTTTGACATCGATGGAAAAGGAGTTGAAGTGTTGAGAGAGGGATCTGTGAAGCGACACAGTCCTTCATTTTCATGCAAGGTTGTTACGTGTTGGGATTTATTTTGTGTGTCCTAGCAACGTGTGGATATGAAGTGAAAAGACCAACACTTGTTTGGATCACATGACGAAGGTATTCGATGATGGTTTCTCTTGCATTAGATCCTCGATAAAAGGTAAGAAAATCAAGTTTGTTCCTTTGGATCTTTCAACGCTTATGTCTTGTACACTGGGTGTTAATATCCTTCCATGACCATAAACACATAACAATCAACCATCATGACCAGATACACACTAGGTCACCACATTTGGTGGATTCAAAGCATTGAATTTTAAAATTGAGGAATATACCATTCATAAGATTAGATTCAACCAAGTTCAAGAACATGAAAGGGAAATAATTTTGTTACACGTGCTTCACGTGCATGGGAATTGAGCCACCATTTTCACTGTACTTTTTGTGAGAATATCCCATTGTTATACACTGCTACCTGTACATGATTTTTTCATTAGTTTCATGTTTGACTTATAGCCTACCGAGGTATGGAAATATAATTTGGGATCAAACATGTTCTTTTTTATAACGTTTAGTAGAAAGGTTCATTGAAATAATGCCACACAACTTTTGCAGATTCAATATGGTGCTTGATTCATGACCGAGCATAAGTCTAGTGATAGCTATGACAGTTCATTGCACAATTTAAAATTTGCAAGGAGCATTTAAGAGCGTTTATAATATTTATCATTTATTGCATTGTAATTACGTGTTCAATAAATTTTTTTAATGAGCTTAACCTGAAATTAATCATATTTACATAAGATTTAAGAAATATTACATATGTATAAAATCCAACACATCTTTTATATATATATTAGAGTATATTTATAAATTATTTTCACAGAGTACCTTATATGAATAATTTATAAATATACTTTATTATCTTCAAACATGTATTGATATATTTTCAAGGAACTTAGTTATTATTAATTACGAGGGTATTTGAGCTCACGACTTAACGTGTATTGATATGTTTTCAAGGAAACTTAGATATTATTAATTCTAAGGGCATTTGAGCTTATGACTTAAGGTTTCTTCGTGAGCGACATGTCTTCGGTGGAATGTTTAACTAATTGAGATAACCCTCGAGCCTTACTCTATTATACATATACACAAAAGAATTATATGTAAATATATTATAAATACATTCATTGTAGTCAATTGGGTCTAGCTTGGTGGTTAAAAGGAGAAGTTGTTATCCTCTCTACCTTAGTTGTCTTTGAATCTATTAAGGACAAAGAAGAACATAAGGCATCAATTTTACCTCATTGTCGCCCTAGCCACTACAGCTGAATTGCCTTTGAAGCCAAGAAAGGACAAAGAAAATTAGAAGGCATCAATTTTATCTCCTTGAATTGTATTTGAAGCCAATAAAGGAAAAACAAGAACATAAGACATTGATTTTCCCTCCAACAAAACCCCTAAATGGACAAATTTACCCTTTGTAAGATTCCTTTGTTTTCCCCTTCGAACTAATTCAAATTATCTTCCCTTTATCGACTTCATTGCCCTATGGAGTCAACGATAATGTTCGCCTCTCCTCTTGCCCATCATTATTATCTTTTGGAAGTTACAAAGCCCTTATGTTTCCTTCCCTTATATCATGAACCTACATACTTTTCCATTTTCCTTTCTGATTCCAATTAACCACAATAATATGAAAACCTCCTTTAAACTACTTTGACATTCCCATTTGTCTATTTAAGAGGTATATTAATTTTATACCACTCTATATCATAACGAACGTTCAAAACAATAATTACTGCTCTAGTGAAAACTATAACATACTATGAAAAAACAAATCTTGGTTTGAACTAACTATTTATAGGAAAATCCATAATGCATGGGACTAGTACAAACAAAATTAGAACATAAACATAATGCAAAGGCATCAAAGAAAATTTAATGAACAAGTAACAGGTAGAGAAGTGTCTCCAAAGGCTAGCACAAAGAAAGCAATTTGGAGACTTAAACCGCCATGTTAGTGTCTAGAGCTCATAAGTTAAGTGTGAACTGCGAACAAGATACTGAGAAAAAAAATAAGATAACAAGTTAAAAGTTATTCACAACCCACATGCAACCTTTTCAACCTTAACTTCCACCCAAGTTGTTTCAAGGCACTTCAAATGATTTGCACTTTATAATGCTTGGAAACCTCACTGTAGCGTACCCAACCGACATGGTTGGGCAAGGCCAGCTAAAACTTTATCTTTATCAGCTTTGATACCATTTTAGTAACGTACCTAGCCTCCGACTAGGCAACAATACCTGTGGAATACACATAACACGAAACTTATGCTAATTAAAGCCATTCTTTTGTTGTTATCCATTTTCCCAAAGGCTACAAATACAATTTATAACAGATTTAGCTACAACAATAACCATAAAACATATGCATTTGAAGCATGCTAATAATCAACAGAAGATACAACTAAACCATTCATTACAACAACATATAAGTCATTCTCATTCACGCAGAGTTCATGCACAACAATAATACATGTAAATAACTCAGTACAAGATTAAACACTTGTCTTAAACAAGAGTTGTGCAACCAGTTGCTTGGGATGGACGTTCCACCCAACCGTAGACTGATTATTCCAAATCTCAGCAGCCAATCACCCTCGAGCTGAGGGTAGCAATCCACAAAAGAGGGTGGTCTCTCACAGTCCACTCACAGCTCATAAATCTCCCAACCCAACTGATATTCTCCTACAACTATCTCAATTTTTCCACCATATCTCTTCCTCTTAACCTGCCCAACCCAAGGAATGCACCATTTGTTTATCAGGGATAACCCAAGGGATGTACCATTTGTTTATCACAGATAACTCAAGGGATGAACCATTCATTTAGTAGGATTAACCCAAGGGATGTGTCATATGTTTATCACGCATAACCCAAGGAAAGTGTCATTCATTTATCAGAGTCTCTCTGGCACAAGTAGCTAGGAATCTCTCAGCTGGGAATTCAAGGGAAATTGTTGCTAGGAAAACTACCAACAAACCAACATCAACCACTTATTGTTTCAGTGCAACTCACGCAAGAGTTCACTCTTCTGACTTGATAACCAGGATCTTCAATTCTCCATCTCCAATTACGCTCTAGACTTCACCCTCCTATGGCCACACCAGCTCCAATGTGTCTTTTCTTCTCTTTGTCTACCTTCCATGCAAAAACTTGACTTACTGCCAAACTGTTCGAACTGTTGTTCCTTCTCTCAACCCATACATGATACCTCTCTTTTGCTTGCCTTTCTTGATTCACACTCTTCCCCAAGTTGATTGTACTCAACCCCCATGTTCCCAATAACTTCGGGATCTGACCACTCACACCCACCCTATTACATGCATTCAATGATTGGCTTTGGAAACACTCAATCATAAATGGGAAGGTTCGTATACAATAGCATATTTAGGAAAATAGGTTAAATCCATAAGCATGGGTAATTCCCCCCTTGGACCCCTCTTGGCCATTATCCTAGGCACACCCCTCTCTTGTGGATTAATTCAGCCCCCATCTCTTGTCCATGTCCCCTTAGCAGTTGGCATCGCATTTTATTATTAAAACATTGAAATACAATTTGCATATTACATCGCTTAGTCATAGCCACAAATTATTTCTACATAAGCATTAATCAAACTGGGGATTATAATGAGGATGTTAGATTCCCCCTCCCCTATAATTGTGCGCCATCCTCGGTGCACTCTATGCCGATATACATATATGCAAATTTAGATCACAATAATTAGAAATAATTTTTTTGCAATTTAACAACTCCAGCAACAACTCCAACCAAAATCTCATGTTCCTCTCAACTCGCTAACCCAAGGAATGCACCATTTGTTTATCAGGGATACCCAAGGGATGTATCGTCCGTTTATCATGGCTAACCCAAGGAATGTGCCATTCGTTTATCAAGGTCCCTAGCGCAGTTGGCCGGGACTCTAAGATTTGGCTCCAGAACTCTAGTTGCTAAAAATGGAGTCTTGCATTATGTCCTCCTAAGAACTGTAAATATTATGCCCACATGTTTTCTTCATGCTCCCGTGTAGCATCTTCAGGACCGTAACAAGTCCATTGAAACTTTACCAGCCCTATGGATTTGTTCCTGGGCACTTTGACCTTCCGATCCAGGATGTGTACTAGTTCCACCCGGAAATCCCCTTCGTGATCCACCTGGATCACATTCCAATCAATTACATGATTAGCATCAGGTACGTACTTTGTAAGTAATGATACATGAAATACATTACGAATGCACATTGATGCAGGTAAGGCAAGTGTGTATGCAATTGGCCCTATCTTTTCTAATATTTCAAAAGGACCACAATATCTTGCTTCCAACTTCGGACAGCTTCCTAATATCAATGAACTTCTCTTTGCCTTCACTTTCAGAAACACATGTTCTCCCACTTTAAAATCTCTGAAAACTCTACTCCTGTTTGCATAACGTTTCTGCTTATCCTGGGAAGCTTTCAAATTTTGCTTAATCCTTGCCATCTGATATTCCATTTCTTTTAGCAATTCTATCCCAACAACTGCTCTGTTTGTTAGATTATCCCAACTCACTGGGGTGTTACATTTCCTGCCATACAATGCCTCAAATGGACTCATTTTCAAGGAGGTCTGATACCCATTGTTGTAGGAAAATTCAACTAAATGAATATAATCTTCCCACTTTGATGGTTGATCCATCACATACATTCTAAGCATGTCCTCAATTATCCTGTTAGTCCTTTCTGTTTGCCCATCGAAATTTGGATGATATGTTGTACTAAGATTTAAATTTGTCCCAAAGCCCTTGAACAAACCCTTCCAAAAATTGGAAGTAAACTTTGGATCTTTGTCTGAAACTATTTCCTTAGGCACTCCATGTAACCTAGCAACTTCTCTCATATAAATTTCTGCAATATTTGTTGCCTTGTGTGTAGTATTTACTAGAATGAAATGCGTTGCTTTAGTCAACTTATCCACCACCACCATGATGGAATCATGTTGCTTCACTGTTATGGGAAGCTTAGTAATAAAATAAATTGAGATAACTTCCCACTTCCATTTTGGAATGGGTAATGGTTGTAGCAAACATGTTGGGTGTTTATGTTCAGTCTTTACTTTTTAGCATTCGAGACAATTGGCTATGTAATTAGCCACTTCTGTTTTCATTCTTGGCCAAAAATATTGGTTTCTTACTGCTGCAATTATCTTTTGATATCCTGGGTGCCTGACATATAGCACATTGTGCATCTCCTTCAACATTGCATTTTTTCAGCTCATTGGAATTTGACACATACACCTTCCCTTTGTACTTGAGAATTCCATCTTCTTCCAACTTATAATAGTTGAATTTTTGTTGAAAATTACCTTGTCACAATGTCTCTTTTATTTTTAAATAGTTCTGATCTGAATTTTCTACTACAACAATTTTGTCTTTTAGACCTGTCTTGTACATGCTAATGGCTGCAATATGCACTTCATGAGCTCTCCTGTTGAGTGCACCGGCCACTTGATTTTCCTTGCCCTTTATGTGCTTAATTTCGAAGTCATATTCACTCAAAAATTCCAACCACCTAGTTTGCCTATCATTTAGTGTTGGTTGTTTAAACAAATGCTTCAGACCACAATGTTCTGTCCTTAGCTCAAATTTCTTACCCACGAGGTAATGCCTCCACATATTCAATGCATGTACAATCACTGCTAACTCCAAGTCATGGGTAGCATAATTCCTCTCATGCTCTTTTGATTTTTTGGACTCATAGCATACCACATGATCCTTTTGACTAAGGACTCCACCAAGCCCTTCCTTGCATGCATCGATGCACACAACAAAATCTTTGTTTGGATCTACAATCTTCAAGATTGGAGCACTTGTCAATTTTCCCTTCAATTTTTGAAAACTCTCTTCACACATGGAAATCCATTCAAACTTCACACCCTTCTTTTGCAAAGAAGTGAATGGACTTGCAATCTTTGAAAAAACTTTTATGAATCTTCATTAATAACCGGCAAGAACCATGAATGATCTAACCTCTGTCACATTCTTTAGTGTTGGCCATCCTCTAATGGCCTCTATCTTATCATGATCCACTTTTATCCTTGTTGTTGATATTATATGCCCCAAGTAATGAATCTTCTTTTGATAAAAGGTGCACTTACTTAGCTTAGCATATAATTTGTGCTCTCTCAAAACTTGTAACACCATTCTTAAATGTTGCTCATGTTCCTCTTCTAATTTGGAATAGACAAGTATATCATCTAAGAGCACAATCAAAAACTTGTTCAGGTACTCCCTGAACTCTCCATTCATCAAACACGTAAACATTGTTTGGGCATTTAATAGTCCAAATGGCACTACCGTGAATTCATAATGTCCATATCTTGTTTTGAATGTTGTCTTGCAGATGTCTTCTTCCCTTATCCTTACTTGATGATAGCCTGATCTCAAGTCAATCTTTGAAAATATTCTTACACCTTTTAATGATCAAACAAATCATCAATTATGGGTAAAAGATGCTTATTATTTATGGTAACCTTATTAAGTTGCTTGAAATCAATACACAACCTTAAGGTTCCATCCTTCTTCTTCACATACAGAATCGGGGCTCCCCAAGGTGACACACTTGGGCATATATACCCCTTTTTTAACAACTCTTCAAGCTGCATCTGCAACTCCTTCAATTTTGGTGTACCCATTCTGTATGGTTTCTTGGACATTGGGGCAACTTCTGGCACTAAATCAATAGAGAATGCAATGTCTCTCTTGGGTGGAAATACGAGAATTTCTCTAAAAATGTCTTCAAAGTCCCTTAAGACTGGATGGTCTTCAATGCTTGCCACTTTATCTTTGGTTGCCTCCTCCATATGGGTTGTAAACACCTGACATCCCTTCCTGAAGCTCTTCTTCAATTGCATAGTTGAAATATCTCTAACAACTACAACTCTTGGAATGCCTTGAATCTTGCCTTTATGCCCTTCCTCATCAAGACATGCAATTGTCTTGTTGTAACAGTCTAGGACAACATGATTTTTTTCCAACCAATCCATGCCAATTAGATAGTCATATGAACCCAATGGTATGATATTTACATCCACCTTCGTGTTGAGTCCACTCATGTCTATCTGATAATCTTTAATTAATTCATTGATCTTTCTCTTAGCCCCCGTGGCTAGCCGAACTAATCAATATTTCTTATGGTTACTTCTTTGCAAGTGAAATATTTCAACAATGTTAGCATTTATGTAACTATGCCTAGCTATTATGTAACTATGTAATTAGAATTGCTATGGGTTGGTTATCAATCTTTCCTTCCACCTAGATCATGGGGGATTGATATTCTTCCTACTTGTTGTCCAAGGCTGCATAAATCCTTGGCATACTTCCTCCCATGTCTCCCATTGTTTCAACCTCATGAATGTTGTGGATAGTCCTCATTTTTTCTCCTTTATGAGGGAAGTCCTTATATAATTGATTCCCCTCACATCGCCAACATTGAACAGGTTGTTGCCTTAGCCTTTTCCCAAATGAATCTGCATTCTTTTGATCATTTTGGGCTACCTGGCCTTGCTGACTTGCTTGAGAGTTATTTATGAAAAAGGGTGGCTTAAAACCTTTTTTCCTCTGATCCTTTTTCTCTTTCATCATATCATTCCAAGTCTTTTGGAACTGGCCTTCCTTTGCTTTGCTCATAAAGGTGCCTTGCTCATAAAGGTGCCTTGCTCTCCTTTTGGTTTCCTTCAAGGTCTTAGGGTTGTCATATTAAATCTTGTCACTATAGAAAGAGGGTAACCCACTTAGAAACCTTTGGATTTTAACCTTCTCATTCTTGATGAAGTCAACATACTTCAACAATTCAAATAACCGCTTCTCATATTCTTCCATTGTCATGGTTCCAAACTTGAGTTCAAAGAACTCCTTCATCTTTCTCTCATGGCAATGCCTGAACAAATATTTCTCTTTGAAATATAATTTGAACTACCTCCTTGAGATCCTTTTCTCATCGAGGTTCTTTCCCTTCTTAAGTTGATCTCACCACATGGTTGCCTTTCCTTGCAAGTGGTAGGTGGCAATCCTAGCTTCTACTCAGGATGCGTAGTTATGCAACTTGAAATATTTCTTCATTTCCAATAGCCAAGCCTCTGCCTCTTCTCCTTTCTTGTGCTCACCATTGAAAGTAGGTGGCTTTATTTTCTTGAGTTCACCTTGCAAGATGTCTTCCTCATGCCTTCTTCTTTGCCTTTGAACAAGAGACACACTCGGGCTGCTTCCTGGTCTTGAACTTGCATGAGTTCTTCGAGTGGATGTTGAATTTTAAATGCTAGCTCAAGTTGATCTAGATTATTTTCAGCACGAAATGAGAGCGAAGATATAATAAAGAAATGCACAGAGATATCGCAGATATCCAATAATATAACAAAAATGTATAACAGATGCAACTATAAACACAAAGATACAATAATACACGATTTCTATTAATGAAAGAAATGTACATAGACTGTAAAAATACAGAGTGAAAGACTTGCTAGAATGGTGGCAACTTATCTCTGAGAAGAGATGTGACAACTACTCACATTTGCAAGAAGATGATTACAATGAGGCTCTGAAGGCCTTTTTACATTAAACAAGAATGCCAAAAAACCTAGACATCCAAAAACCTAACCCTAGGAGATGAAGCGCCAAAAGTCATGTGGGCCTCGTTTGGGTAAGTTAGTACATCAACTTCCCGGGCTCATAACTTTTGCATACGATCTCCATTTTAGGCGCATGATAGCCCGTTGGAAAGGTATCGTTGAGGAGATTCATTTTGGAGGCAATATCAAAGGAACTTCTATATTTCTCCTCATTTTCCCAAAAACGTCGTTTAGGGCCTCAAAATGGCCCCAGAAGTTTTAAATTGCTAAAAATAGTAAATTACCAAAATTGCGAGAAAATTGTTTTGAGCCAGTTGGAAAAGGTGGGTGGCCACCGATATCCACCTAGAGCAATCCTCCCTCCTTAGGAAGCAATGGTATCCATTGATTTGAGTGCCTGGGGGAGAGGAAAAAATGTTTGTTGAATCTAAATCTTGGTGAGTTGTTTGCCTTGTTGGAGACGTCACACTGCTCAGTTTGTGGAAGTCTGTCACGGACATGTTGAGGCTAAGCTTGTTCAACAAGTCGAGCTACATGAGAGGATGGTGTGCAGAAGGAATTTGTACGCTTTGTTGCAACCTTGTTGACCTGCTTCTGTTGGATAGATGGTGCTTGGGGCGAGGTTGTAGTGGTTACAGTGTCCTTCTATTCCCCTTTTGAACAGATTGTGAAGAAGCTGAAATTTGCAGTATTAGATACTACCTTGCGACATTGTTTAGGTGGAACAATAGTTGGAACTACCTCTGGTATTCTGTAGAGATGACCCCTAGAGAAACAATGACACTGCGGGGTCGAGACTCATAAACAACATGGCATCTCCACATATATGGTTAGCCCAAGAGAACATCATAGACATCCAGTGGGACAACATCACATAATACCTCATCCTTGAATGGTTGGATGTCGTATGACAATCGACACTATTGGCTGACATGAAGATCTCGTCCTTGGCGAAGCCACCCGATGTTGTATGGCTACGGGTGTGGTGTTGTCGGCAATCCCAACTATTTGATGACCTCTGCTGAGATGAGGTTCTTTTGGCTTCCGCTATCAACAATAAAATACAGCGGGGTCCCCTTCACCCACATCCATTAATGAAAAAGGCGCTCCCCCTCTTCAGGATCTATTAGTTCTTCTGGTTGAATTGTTGTGGTCACGACAATAGCAGTGGAGTCTGCATCAATGATCTGTCATTTACCAGTATTTTCAGAAACAGGGTTCGGCTCCTTGTCTTTGATCTCGGCCACCAATGACTGTTTTGAGTGACATTCATCGTTGTTGTGCCAGGGGATTTTGTGGAAATAACACCATTTTCTGGTGTCCTTCTTTGTCTTCCTGTGACCCTTCTTTTCCTGTGGGTTGGACTGGTTTTTGGGAGACTGTTTTTTAGGGTCGTCTTTGTCATACTTTGGTTGTTGCGGATTTGTAAACCCGAACTCCTGTTTGTTCTAGTGCTTAACTTTTTGCTCAATTTTAATAGCATATCTATAAGCAACACCGAGTGATGAGATATCTAGAAAATCCATTTCAGTTTGGATGTATCTGTGTAGAGCCCCACGATATTTCAGAACCAAATCTCGTTCGGAGTCTTTGATTCCCAACTTGGTGCGCAAGGTATGGAAGGTATTGGTGAACTCTGGAACTGCTTCGCCCCTCTTTTGCCACAGTGTGGTCCTTCTCATGCACTGGTCCTCATAGTTGCCAACAGGGTAATACTGTTCCTTTACCACAGCCACAAAAAAATCCCAAGTGGGCTCGACCCCATATACTCCAGACTCCTATGTGGAACTTTTCTCCCAGTAAGTTTCCCACCAATGTTTGACATGGGGGAGAGATTTAAGGAGTGTGAAGGTGATCTTTTCCCTGTCGGAAAAATTGTGAACAGAGAAATAACCTTCTAACATATTTAACCATTTGTCTAGGGCATCCGCATCGATCTGACCTTCAAATACAGGAATATCAAAATTAACTTGTACCTTGAAAGGAGAGGTGCTTACAAAGTGGTTGTTTGATGAAGATGCACATGTTGCTATTGGTAGGCGTTGAAGGATGTGGGAAAAATTCTCCATCATTTCGTCCCTCTATTGCGTGAGAGCTTGCTCACGCAACAGATTGATAGAATCGTATGCTCCATCGTTTTTCTTTTCTTCCGCCACAGAGGATTTCTTGGGCATGCGAGAGCGATTGTCTTCAAGAGAGATAGGCTTGAGACCCAACTTGCTATACTCGGACCTCGTCGGGGACATGCACTGAAAAAAAACGATCAAGAGCAGCTTGCTCTGATACCACTGATCTAGATTATTTTCGACATGAAATGAGAGCGGAGATATAATAAAGAAATGCACAGAGATATCACAGATATCCAATAATATAACAGAAATGTATCAGAGATGCAACCATAAACAAAGAGATACAGTAATACACAATTTCTATTAATGAAATAAATGTACAGAGACTGTAAAAATACAGAGTGAAAGACTTGCTAGAATGGTGGCAACTTATCTCTGGGAAGAGATGTGACAGTTACTCACATTTGCAAGAAGATGATTACAATGAGGCTCTTAAGGCCTTTTTACAATAAACAGGAATGCCAAAAACCCTAGACATCCAAAAACCGAACCCTAGGAGACGAAGCACCAAAAGTCATGTGGGCCCTGTTTGGGTAAGTTAGTACATCAACTTCCCGGGGTTATAACTTTTGCATACGATCTCCGTTTTAGGTACATGATAGCCCATTGGAAAGGTATCGTCGAGGAAATTCATTTTGGAGGCAATATTGAGGGAATTTTCATATGGCTCCCCATTTTCCCAAAAACGTCGTTTAGGGCCTCAAAATGGCCCCAGAAGTTTAAAACTGCTAAAAATAGTAAATTACCAAAATTGCCAAAAAATTGTTTTCAGCCAGTTGGAAAAGGTGGGTGGCCACCGATATCCACTTGGATCACAAGCACATGTATTTTATTTATGTTTTAGCATTAAATTGAACCATAGACAGTGCAACAACAATACAATAGTTGTAGTAAACCAAAATCACAAGAAGAATAACCATGCACAAGACACCATAAATTATCCTGGGAAAACCATTCTCAATCAAGGGAAAAACCCAACAACCCTTTACTATCTTGTCAAGAGAAGAACCTTCACACCATAAACCCAAGTGCACACAAGAGGGTGCTCTATGAACAAGAAAGATAGCGCCCAAGAGAAGTGTGCACTTCAACCCTACAAGTAGGCGTTGATTTAATGAGATGAATGAGTGAGTGATCCATAACGGGGATCTAACTCTCTAATAAATGCATGACCTAACTTAACAATAGATGTGTCTATTGGCACAATAGGACCAACTTGTACAATTCAATAATATAATTAATCTTTTCCACAATATTAATTATCTTTACATAGTAGAGCCGACTTGTACCCTTTACAATACAAATTAGGGTTTCACAATAGTCTTACTCTTTGACAATATAGCAAGGGGTCTCACACACATACTCTAGTGCTTTTCCACTAAGCACAAGTCCACATGTGCTCAACCATAGGGGACGTCACTCTAAAACATATCAACTTAACTAAATCGATGAGAGTATGAATTGGAGAGCCATCTCAAGTCAACTCAACTAAGTCCAAAGGAGCACGACAAGAGACCACACACGTCATCTCAACTCAGTCCAGAGGAGCATGACAAGAGACTACACACGTCATCTCAACTCAATCCAGAGGAGTATGACTCACCCATCACATGGGCATTCTCACAGATCATCTCAACTCAGTCCAGAGGAGTATGATCTGGAGAATGTCTCATGAAGCTGCAATCATCAATACTCCCTCTCAGCCAGGGAGGTATTCTCCACCAGAACAAGTCTCTCACGGAAGTACTTGAACTTTGTCCTAGCAAGTGGTTTGGTGAAGACATCTGACACTTACTCGTGTGTAGAAAGGTACTTCACATGTACTGCTTTCCTCTACACCATATCTTTGATGTAATGGTATTTGATCTCGATGTGTTTCGATTTATCGTGAAACATATGATTCTCGGAGAGCTTCACACAACTCTGGTTATCGCAATGGATAATGGTGGAATCCATATGATGTCCAAATAAATTTGCAAGGAGCTTGCAAATCTACACTACTTCGCAGACTGCCACACATAATGAAATGTACTATGCTTCTGCGGTACTCAAAGCCACATGAGTTTGTTTCCTGCTGCACCGGGAAACCATGGCAGATCCCAAAGTAAAACAATAACATGAGTTGTTCTTCTGATCCACTGCGCTCCCTCCCCAATCTGCATCGACATATCCCTGCAATCTCATGTCTACATCGAAGGGATATCTCAAGCCATAACCAACTGTGCCTCATAAATATCTCAACACATGCTTCGCTGCTATCCAATGTGTTTGTCTTGGGTGACTCATAAACTAACTGAGTACATTCACTACATAACATATATCAGGTTTGGTGTTAACCAAATACATCAATGATCCAATCAATTGTCTGTAAAGATGTGGATCAATCTCGCTTGAATCAGAAGAAGTCTCGCTCAGTTTCTTCAGATCCATCACCATCGGTGTAGGTAAGGGCTTGCAGTGTCATCCCAAATTTCTTCAATATCTCCACTATGTATTTCCCTTGACTCAGGAGAATCTCATCAGTCCTTTGCCACACTTCTAGTCCCAATAAGTAGTGCATCATACCAAGGTCCTTCATCTCAAATTCAGAAACCAATGCACATTTGCATTCAACAATAAGGCTTTCTGAACCGATGAGGAATAAGTCATGAACATATAGGACCAAAATCAGGGACTCATCACCAACAATGTTGTAGTATAGGTTGGGATTAACAACACTCTTGTTGAAGCCCAAACTCATCAAGTATCCATCAATCTTCTCATACCATGCATGAGGCGTTTGATTTAGTCCATACATGGCTTTCTTCAACCTGCACACATGAGACTCCTTCTCATGTATCACAAATCCATTTGGATGCTCAATGCAAACTTTTTCCTCGATTTCTCCATTGAGAAAGGCTATCTTTACATCCATCTAATGTAGTCTCCAACCCATGGATGTTGCAAGTGCAATAATCGTACGGATGGAAGTGCATCAAGCAATGGGAGCAAATGTCTCCTCATAATCTATTCCCTCCACCTCATAGAATCCTCTAGCCACAAATCTTGCTTTGTACTTCTCGACACTTCCATCAGTTGCATGTTTGATCTTATAGATCCACTTGGAAGTCACTACAGACTTCCCTTTCAGTCTCAGAACAATATCCCACACATCATTCTTCATGATGGACCGATATTGTTCGGTCATGGCATCTTGTCAAACCTGTTGACCTCCTGCTTCTCCATGACAAGAAAGCTCAGTATCAACGATGTGGCTCATAGGGAAACAAAATTCAAAGTCCTCAAAACTCAGTGAAATTGGCGTCATAACGAAGAGCGCGTTGCAATCTTTCCATCGGTGTAAATGGCTCATCAAACGGAGTTACAGATCAAAAGATATTCATAGTCAAAGTTTTGGTCAACCTACCCCAGTTAGCAGGGATGAGTCAACATCCGTACTACTGGTGTCAGCATCCGTACGGATGAAATTAGCGTCCGTACAGGGTACGTGGCACATGCAAAGGGTGACACGTTTCATGATGACATGGCAATAACAGAGGCTACCACGTGTCATTCATTTTTGGCGTTTTTCAGTCAGTTCGTGGACCAATGGAAAAGTGCCACGTGGGAGTTCGTACAACCACGTGGCAATCCGTACAACCACCCGACAAGTGACATGGCAAGTTGATGCGGCAGGGATGATGTGGCATGACCGTTTAGTGTGGTGACGTGGGCCAATGAAAGGCCGCCACGTGGCTCAGACATGGGCTGCCACGTGGCAGCGGGCACATTCACAATGACGTCCTGTTAAATTTGGCAGCATCAACAATCATTCTTAAATGAGAGGCCATATAGGCCACCATGAGGCTAGCCAGGGAGATTTGGAGAATCAACCAGTCTTGTGAGGTATTGAAAAAAGCCAGGGGGTCCATACAACCTCTCTGAGTCAAACCAAAAGTCAGGTAGAATTAGATGCTATGTGAGTCTAATGAAAAAGTTAGGGGGAACGTACAACTTCTGTGAGCATAGACAGTCTAGTGCAAAAGTCAGGGGGAACGTACAACCTCTGTGAGCATAGACAAACTAGTGCAAAAGTCAGGGGGAACATACAACCTCTGTGAGCCATGAGCAAAAGTCAAGGCATCTAGCAAATGTTAGGTTGAATATAAAATTCCTATGAGCTAGAAACAAATGATATTCCTAATATTGCAAATGATGTAATTGTATTGATCTAGTGCGTTGGCACGTGTAAACATTATCCACCATGAAGAGAATTTTGAATTGCCTTGTCAAGAGTTGTAACTAAAGTCTTGAGTCTAGTTCTATGTCAAAACTAAAGTGTAATGTTGAGTTGCAACTAAAGTCTTGAGTCTAGTTCTATTTTAGTAATGTTGAGTTGCAACTAAAGTCTTGAGTCTAGTTCTATGTTAGAACTAAAGTGTAATGTTGAGTTGCAACTAAAGTCTTGAGTCTAGTTCTATTTTAGTAATGTTGAGTTGCAACTAAAGTCTTAAGTCTAGTTCTAAGTTCAAACTAAAGCATGTCAGTCTCAAGTCTAGTTCTAAGTTCGAACTAAAGTATAATGTTGAGTTGTAACCAATCTCAAGTATAGTTCTAAGTTTGAACTAAAGTGTAAAATTGAGTTCTAACCAATCTCAAGTCTAGTTATAAGTTTGAACTAAAGCATGAAGCTAAGTTATGTTTAATGCATGCAATCAGGTTACTATTCCGAGCTTCCCCTCTTCCCCTCTTCAGCCTATATAAGAAGAGGTCAAACCCTCTCTTCAAACGGTTCTGCAACATAGTTTTGAAACACAGTTTTCATATGTAGATTGAAGGTGAAGTAATAAAGGAGCACATCAGTGATAAAGAGGCAACATACCAGAGGTGTATTTCAACAAGGTCTCGTAAGTCTTTGTCAGGTCAGAGTCATCTTGGCAAGCTCTTTGAGAGCAAGACATTCATGGTGGATATTTGCAAGAGATCTTACATTATTAATGCAATAAAGGAATATTGTTTGTTGGGGTTTTTCTCCCTGTACAGGGTTTCCCTAGTGTATATGTGTTGTTGATATGCATGTTTACTTATCTACACAATTATTGCTATTCAATTATGATTTGGAATTGTTGAAGTGTATTAAGCTGAAATCAAAGTACTGAAGAAAATAAAAGAATTAATTCGCACAAGAAATCAAGCTCATAATTTAACACGTCCAACAACTGAACATTTCAAAAAAAAAAGAAGGTTGGCCCAATGCGCCATATTTAAATAGTTATCCCATCGTATCTGGTCGGTTGAAACCACTTACCACCAAATCTAACGCCATCGCCAGAGTTAACAAGGATCCCACGGTTTATATGTTGGCAATATATATAACAAACAATGTATTAAAAGGGGAGGGTCACGAGTTCTTCCTTGGGACCTCCCTAACAAACACTCTTTAAATTTCCTCCACCAACCGTTGGTTAATCCGCCCACCTTTTTTATTTGAATTTTGATTTCTGCCAATGCACGAGGGGAAGCACTAGGACGCACGATGGTACGGTCGAGCACAGATTTCGAGACAAATTTCGAGACAAATTTCGTTAATTTATTGCAGGTTGCAGGCATGGAAATCGAGACAGAATTTCTCTTGGGGATGAAAGTGCCAGACTCAGATCAAGGCGTGGAGACAGTCGTTTTTGGGTACTTCGACGCCACGAATTCGGTGTTGTTGTTTGTTTTATGATCTAAGCAAAGCTTCTGCAACTTAACTTGAAAATGAGGTATACTTATGTTTTTTGCCAAATTCTTTTACTGAGTTAATAAAAAGGCATACCCATTTGAGAGTAGGACCCAAAGACGTAGTCCACCAGGGACGAACTCCGTTATCAAGTTTTTGTGTTTAGATCTGATTCTTATGTCTCTTTATCATTGAGTTTTCCTTCTTTATGGTGCATTTCAGTTTATGCTCATTTAATACAATTCTTTGATAAGTCACATTGATGAAAAGATTCTAGATCATGTTGGTATTAGAGCAGCGGTCTTTGACTTGAATTGTTGAGTGTGAATGCTTACTAGGGCCAAGCATAAATAGGGTGAAGGAACACTTAAGACTTTCAACCCCAAAGTTGGTTGTGCATCCCAAAGGAAGAAAATCGATGAAGAGGACAAGCATGATGAACATGCTAAAAACTTCCATATGGTCTTCTATCGCATGTCGGATATGGTCGAGAAAATGTATGGAGATTACGAGAAGAGAATGGAAAAGAAAGGGAAGAAAAAGGAAGCATCAGTGGATGAAAATGCTTCAGTGAATCAAGGGGATGGAGGAGACCCTCCTGAGCCTCCATCTTCACCATCGAAGTCTATTTCTTCTTCCTCCAGTCATTCTCATCGTTCTCATCATTCTAGCCATAAAGCTTCTTTTAAGAAACCATTATTAAAGCTTGATGTAAAATTTGTTTTACCTATGTTTAATGGAGATGCTAATCCTGCAAAGCTAGATAATTGGATCCGACAGGTTGAAGTATATTGTCGAGTTCAACAGATTGATGAAGAGGAAGTTAAAGTGTAATTGGCCTCTCTTCGGTTGGAAGGCATTGCTCTCGTATGGTGGGATAACAAACTTCATGACATGAGTAAGTGTGGTAATCTTCTTTCCTCATGGTCGGAATTTAAATCAACAATAAAGAAGCAATTTTCCCCATTGGGTTATTTACATAAAGCAATGATGGAATGACAAACTTTAAGACAAAGTAAAGGTCAAACTGTATAAAGTTTCACGGAAGAATTTAGGAAGAAAGCTCTTGCATTAAACATTCCTTTAGATTCTTATGAAACTTTAATGAAGCAAATTGGTGCACTTCACAGTTATACTCGTCATACTTTATTGTTGTTTAACCCCACCAATCTTGACGAAGTTTGTGTGCAAGCCACTCACCTTGAGAACATGGGAAAACATGCTCAAGAAGATCCCACAAAGAAACCTTCCAAGTTCCTACATAAGAAATTTAAAGGAAAGTTTCAAAGGAAGGACAAAAGGACTGCTAATGTAAAGAGGGAAGAAGGAAAGCCATCTTGCACTCATTGCAAGAATAATGGTCATGATGATGCACACTATTGGAAATTACATCCAGAGAAAAGTTCGAAACAATTCGGTGGAAAGGGGAAGAGAAAAATTGTTGCTATAGTGTAACAAGATCTTGGTTCCGATTCAAGAGATGAGGAAAATATCACAACGGTTGGAGTACAAGGTAAAGATTCACTTCATGCTAGTTTAGATTCCAATAATGAATCTCATGATGATGAAAGAAAAATGAATGAATTATTTCATATAAGAGTTGTATCTAGGCACACTAAGATAGATACATTGTTTGATCTGGGTTCCCAAGTAAACTTGATATC
>ML821306.1:109791-125976 GCA_009831015.1 Picea engelmannii
TCTCTTGAACATTGTATAATCCATTTATGATAAGGAAGTTTTTGCTGGGTTTTCTTCCCCTAGAGGGTTTCCCAAGATAAATGTTGTGTCTCTTGTGAATGTGTATTTCTCAGTGATCTTGTTCTTACTATGCTCTTATCTATTGAAATGCAAAGAACTATAATAATGTCATAAAACATTAACATAATTCAATCCCCATCTCTTGTCCATGTCCACTTAGTAGCTGGCATCATATTTTATTATTAAAACATTGAAATATAGGTCACATATTACATCGCTTGGTCGTAGCCACATATTATATCTACATAAGCATTAATCAAACTCGGGATTATAATGGGGATGTTACACTCACCAAGTGTTAAGTTAGACCACGTCGAAGGCAAAGCAACTTAATCATTTTCGAGATAAAGCAATGCTCATAAACACGTGGCCTAATTACTTTTGAAATAAAACAATGTTCATAAAAATGTGGCTCAACACCTAGCAAGGATTAAATTTGAGGCCTATGTCTATTAATTTCATGTGTTTATAAAAAAATGAATTTATTAGCTTGGAAAGTCAACACTAACTAGAATTGTCCATAAAAACCCATTAATTTACCATGCACGGAACAAATTTTACATAGTGTCCTACCAAATTACATGAAACTATATATATATATATATATATATATATATATATATATAAGGTAGTAAAACTTATCATAATTCACTGATTAATCATTAATGAAGAGAATTATTATTTGTTCTTATTCGAGAATGCAGATTGACTCATCACCGCAATTAAAAGAATATATATATATATANAAAAAAAATATATATATATATATATATATATATATATATATATATATATATATATATATATATATATATATATATATATATATATATATATATATATATATATATAAGGTAGTAAACCTTATCATAATTTACTGATTAATCATTAATGAAGAGAATTATCATTTGTTCTTATTCGAGAATGCAGATTGACTCATCACCGCAATTAAAAGAAAACTATGTCACTTAAAATAACTCGTCGATGGTTCATAAGAGGAGAAAATTTTACTCCTCCTAGATGCCTTTAGGTCTTGGATTGTTAACCTGTTTCCTTATGTCTAAGGAAGACGAGCTTTTATCCATTAAAAAAGAGTTTTAGATCTTACTCTAAGTCTAAAAAGCAGTTTTTAGCCCAGATAATATCAACGAGAAAGTCAATACATCTTATGATCATTATTGATACTACTTCTAATGAAGGCATATACTTACTAATAACATCTAACTTTCATCCCATACACCAAACCAAATACTACCCCAAGTTTATAGTTTACCCTCTTGAACATGGGATTCTTATCGATAATATTACTACTTTGCCATATCAATAATCTTAATCTCATGGGATGAGACTAGAAGGTAGGTGTCACTGACATGAGAGTCGTGCTTGAAACATAAAGTTTTGTCATCTCTTGGTCGTGTGACATCGCAACGTCTCAGATATTGTGGTGCGACCAACCCATGTCCTACTATGCTCAGACTATGCCTCTTCACTTAGGGTGCGCCCATGACTCATCCTTGAGCTATAGGTGAGTCGAGTCGCACACTCAACTCCTCTACTTGGCCGCCAAGGTGCGCACCCAACCATGTCCTTGCTTCACAACAATAACAATCACTTACACTTAACAATTAATAGTTAATGTACTTAAACATCCAAGAAACATAGAACATGCAACACGTATACAAAATGACACAGTGAATAGTTTGGGCGACACCAACCGTGCCTAATACCCATACAATATTTCTTATACAAGATGTGTCACAGTACAATACAATGCTTTACAAGAAGGGGAGCACAAGGCTCATTACATACGTTTACAAGAGTTGGCCAAGTCACCTCTCGACTTGCCTACAACCTCCTTGCTCTGTCGCAACTGAGTCTACGTCTCTGTTGTGCACAGTTAACTTGACCTTTGGTTCGACTTATGTGACTCGTTGTTGTGTGTTGTCCAATCAAGTTGTTGTGTTCTAGCTCGTATGTCTTGCCATCTAGACATGTGTTTCCTCCTAGGGGGTCACAAGTTAAAATCCAGAGGGGGGTAGGGTATGCACACCTTCGTACACTTTAACAAACAAATTGTTGTGCGAAGGGTGTTCCTTGTCCCACAAACAAGGGGCTCTCATACACCAATTTGGTGTCTGGCTTGGTCGTGACCTTAAAATTAGATTATTGTTATTATTATTATTACACACACATACATATGCGTCCACTCCCATGCTTGAAACGTTGTACCATTTGTTTCGATCACCCCTAACTCTCTCATGGCTCAAGTCAACCTCGTCCTTGCTTTACCCAACCTCATCCAACCCATGTAGCGTCTACCACAAGTGAGGCCGCAAGTCTCTTTGGGTCTGCATGTCCAAGTCATGCCCCAAAGTACTCCTACTTGCTACCAATATAAGATGATCGCCACACCGTCTTATTTTTCTGAACACACTCTTAGCCAACTTCATTGATCGATAATGTCTCCAAGTCTATCACGACAACGTGTGCTTTGTCTGATTGTCAAAAGCATTACAGTAGACATCCCCTGAAGTGGATTTGGTGGTCCACTTCATGAGAACATCATGAATAAATAACATAATTCCATATATCCATAATAAATAATATTTTATTTATTATCCATTTTACATATTGTCTTGACATCATATAAGATACAATACATGTATATAAATACACGTGGGAATTATAAGTCATGTCATTGGAAAAGGTCATGACTTATCATAGACGAAAGGTCATGACTTATGATATACTTATCATTTACATTATAATGTCTATTTACATAATAACAAACCTATAACATATTATTACATGGTAAGAAATGTAATATACTTTAGGTATATTACAAGTCTCCCCCCTTAAAAATTCTTTGTCCTCAAAGCATAGGGAATGAGAAACTCTTATGATAGAATGACATTCTTTTATAATTGCTATCGATTAGATAAAGTTGAAGAAACAAGACGATATGACAATCAAAGTCTCGAATATTGACACATCGAAAAATAATCAATCCATCCAAGGTGGATTTTTTCTGGAACTCTTTGATGATAAGATTATGGATATGTTTTTCTTTGTTGGCTTCAGGGCACATATATCTTTGGATGCCTAGGAATTTTATCTTTTTTAATGTATGGTTTAGTCTTGTCATGATTTACTCGAGTCATCATGACGATATCTGTTTTTTTTGTATTTATTGGTGCCACAACATCCTTCGACTAACCTATGACTTTATTAGTGGCAATCAACGATATGTTAACTTCAACTAAATCAGTGGATGTTGCTTTACCATATAATTGTTTGTTGAGATCGACTTCTGGGAACACTTACACTGATACAACTTCATTGTTAAGAACATTAGGTTTTTCCATGTCGATCAAGTCGGTGCCAGTGCCCTTATCCATGGTTTGGGTTTCTTGTTGTGCCTTACTCTTATTCTTCAATTTCTTCATATCTACAAGTAGACTTTTATTATGATTTCTCAAATGAGAAATTTCTTCATCTCTAGACAATAGTTCTTTATTGATATTTTTAGACTCTTTTTTATGAATGCTTTTTATATTACTAATTTGTTGTTGAAATTTATGAATTTTTGTATCTAGCTTCTCCAATTCTATTCGATTTTGCACAATTTCTTCATCTTTGCTAATAATAATTTTATTCAATTCTTTTAACCTTTCCATTAATTATGTGTGATTTTGTTGTTCATTTTGATCAGAATTCAATGATAGAGCAAGGTGCTTTGAATTAATGTCTTGCAACATTATCTTTTTTTTTTTCATGTAGTTCATGACACTAGATATCGTTGGTCGCTACGTCCACTGAACCCCCCCCTAAAAAAATTCTTGAGAGAACATAGGAAGACTGAGTATTTTCGGAATATTCGGGGCTCAACAACAAGAGCATCTTATAAACCCATTTAAGGGCACACCATGTCACTCACAAGGAATTGAACCTGGGTGGGGAGGGTAACAATCATTCCTTCCAACCACCCAAGCTACATCTAATGGACCTCTCATAACATTACCTTATTGGTAGTCAAGGACGTGGGGGCCTATTGGTGGGAGACAATGATTTCCAATGAACCCACCAGGGATCAAACCCCATCGAGACATTGGCCCGTTGTGATAAGACTCAAAGGGTAGGTGACCCTTGGGATAGAATTCCACTCTGGTGGAAGTTGAGACGTCTCGACCCTTGTTGAGTCACAAGTTATTGGTATATATGGCTTACATGCTGTTGGATATACTCTTGAGGTTATAGTGGTAGCCGACGAATTTGACCCTGGGTCCTGCCCAGGTAATCTCGACGAGTTATCGATTCCCCATGGTAAAAAACAAAACAAAACATTATCTTATTGGTAAGGTGCTCAATTTCTATGTACTTTTTATCAATATTCATGATAAAAGTACCAATAAATTTCAACCAAAAATTTCCTAGGACCTCATCCACTTCGAGCACCTATAAACCAAATATAAAACCTTCATAGGTGGTTTTCGGATATCTAGACCCTCATAAGTTACCTAATTAATACCAACGTACAAACTCAAAGAAGTTTATAGTAAAAGCCACTCCAATGAATCCCACAATAAAACCATTTTATTCCTTAAAAAAAAAAAACTTAAAGCCATTTCATTCTTAAAAAAAACTCATGCTTATTTGCCATTTCACCAAAATAATTTAAAATAAAGTTTACCCTCGAATGCGAAATCCACAGCTATATGCAATATAATAGACTTCAAAACAGAAACTCTCCGTGTGCTCTCTTGGAAGCCAAAGGCAGAACACGAGCAACTAAAAGCTGCAAGACGATTTGTAGGTCTTCTTGTTTGTCGGAGTTTCACTTGAAAACAAATTTCAAGTCCCTACTGCATAGAAGCTGGAGAAGTATCTGTTATTGCAGAAGCAGGCTGAATCCCTCACATGGAATCCAATATCTTTTGTGAAACAAACGCAGCACCAATTCCGCAGGTACAATCGACTTCTCACTCTGTTTGTATATACAGACCGCCATTTTATCAAAACCCATTTCATAGTCGCCCTCCTCATTACTGGTTCTGTCCGCCATTAACGCATTCTCATGCCCCAATTCAAACCCCTCCCAGGTGTCCCAATTGCCTTAAAACTTATGGACCACCCTCCATTACCAGTAGTTTAGCAAGTTCGGGGCAAAACAAGGAGATTGCCTTTGCAAATTCAGCAATACCCCAAACAACTCCAGAGGACCTTAAAAGTACCGAACAATTCTCTTTTAGAAACCTCTCAAATGGGTCTTCAACCCCATCGAATTCTTCATGCGAGTCACCAGCTAAACAAGAGATAGATAACAATGCTAACCCACTAACAGGCCAATGGCCTCATGTTCAGTATCCTTTTGTTCATCCACAAATGAGACCAACTACGCACTCGTCTGCTTTCCGTCCACCCATTTGCCCCTATCATCATTTCTTGCCCTGTAGAGTACATGGTTGCTGGCACCCCCCACCACTGATGTATCCTATGGCTGGACCTGTGGCTCCCTTCTCCTCCATGCATATTGTACACCCTTCACATTCTAGCTATGTTGAACCTGAGTTGAATAGAGTAGGTTCGTCGCCGAGAAATTTATGGGGTACACCGACAGCCTCTGTGATTGGTACTACAGCGGAAAATTGGCATGGAAATGGAGATTCTGAGGACTTGCAAGATAGGTGTGTTGGCTATACTGTTTTAATCTTTCATTTTTTGTTTTTCAAAAATTTCCGACGCATGGTCTAGCATGAAGTGTCATAACTATTTCGTCTCTTGTCATGCATCCAGAGCAGTGGAAGATGCATATGAGCAAGAGGATGAAGAGGATGAGCCCATATTTGTTTTAACAGACGAGTGGATGGATTTTTTTGCTAAATCTGAGGCCAGAAGACAAGAAAGTGAGATATTTTTAAAAAATAATGTTAATTTCCTATACTTTTCCGTGCTTGTTCCTGTTCTTCAACGGCATTCCAATTATGTATAGAATATTTTCTTGCACTGCAGTCATTACAGTAAGCACAAATGGGATCACAATCAAAAGGAACTTTGACTTTCCATCCATTTCATATGCAAGTTGTTCTTGCTGCGCTTCAGTTTATATTATAAAGACTAAATTAGTGGCCAATTTGGTTATGCTGCAAGTTAGACAGTCTTCTTCAAGTTTGTTAAATTTTAATTTTATGTTTTCAGAGAAGAAACAGCGACAGAAAGAGGCAAAGAAAATACGCAGAGCCGAGAAATCAGCACAAAAGAAGCACAATAGTGGGCTTGAAATATCACCCTCTTTCTTGTTTGTGTCCGAAGAAGGGACATCTGCTAGTGCATTAGATGGTAGGTAAGAAGGGACTTGAAATATCACCTTCTTACTTTCATTTTTTTCTTTTTGCCTGAGGGAGCCTGCCACTGTCAGAGTATGTACTGTTTATTCTATTCAAAAGTCACGTGGGTGTTTTTCGATTCTGCTTCCTTTGTATCTATTATGTTCAAGTTACACTTTGTCTGGCAAAACATTGAACATAATATCGTCCGTTTGTATTGCTTTTAAATTTTCAGTTTTGATCATATGTTCATCCAACAAAGCTTTTTTGTAATTACTTCTCCGGGAATCTTTTAGCTAATTTCTTCTTAGGGAGTCTTTTAGCCTGTTCTATTAATGTATTAAGGTCTAAGACTTTAGCAAAGGTTCACTTTGTGGTAGATGTGATTAATTATGTAATAAGGCCTATGGCATTAAAAATTAAAATAAGATTAGGTGAGTGCTAATTTTATAATGACGCCATAGTCATTAATTAAGGCCAACGTGGTAGGTATATTGTGTGCTAGTAATTATGTAATGAGGCCATAATCATTAAATAAGGCCAATTAGGTAGGTGTGGTGTGTGTTAATTATGTGATGAGGCCATAATTATTAAATTAGGTCAATTAGGTAGGTAGATTAGGTTAGGTTCATAAGCCCATAAATATGGAGGGAACTCATCATGAGTTGCATCTTGAAGTGCTTTGGCATTGTATTGGAAGATTCCCCCTCAAAGTGGCATGGAGAACCACCTTATCTTGAATAGGGCTCAACAATCTAGTACAATCTTCTTCCATTCTCGTGTCACATCATTGAAAGTGTAATTCATCTTCTGTCTTCATATCGCATTGAAATTTTTTGATTGGATGGTTAATTGGTGCACCTAGGTTCACCACAAGTAGTATTAGAGTGATGATCTTGCTTAAATTAAGACAAATTCACATTCCAATGGTCGTTCTTGACATTTTTAGGTAACCCTTAAGTTAGGATTCTCGATCTCCATCTTCATTGTGTAGGTGACACATCTATATTAGTGTAGCCGTATTTTTTCCTTCACTACTTACATATTTATGTGTTTAAGAGTCTTTCATTATTATGAAGTCAAACATTCACTCCATTTAACTTGAATAGTTTCCTCCGACTATTGTATCTTTTATGCACATCATAGTTACAATCTCCACTCTATTGTACATCATTAAATCCATTTCAATAAATCTTCCTTTATGCATATTTGCAAGATTATTAATTGTGTTTCCCTAGCTTGACTTGTCTTTTCAAGCATTTTTCAACTTCCACATATTTTCAAAAAACAAAAAAAACAAAAAAAAACAAAAGAATCACTTCACTAGCATCATGTACAACTACGGGAATTTTTGTGTTCAACTTGCTCTGTTAGTGGCCATCATGTGTTGATTGAAATTGCTGGATTGTGGAACCAAGGCTTGATATTGCTATAACGATATTTGTTGAGCATTAACAAGCTTGTTATTTAGCTTTCCTTATTCAACTCTCTCAACACGACAAGTGGTTATTTCACTACATGTGCTTGTTAGGATTCACAAGGATTTTTATCTTGTCAGTTTTGGCATTGAAACAATAATCAATGTGGACTCAAATTGACCTTAGTAAGCAATGGCAACCTTAGCAATAGTGTTTTGGCATGCCCTAGAGTGTTTTGAATTGGGTCGACCAACCATATTTTTTTAGTTATTAGATTGCAATATGCACAAATTACTCAAAGCTAAGTTACCCACAACTTGGTGGACTTGGTTGCCTAGGAGTTGATGCGCTAGTGCCTTAGCGTGCATTGTGTGCCTACAATAAGATTGAACCAACAACCATTTACGTGGACAATTTACATTAAGTTGTGCTGAGCAATGATTTTTGTAGCTGTTTCTTACTCCAAAGTCCAGACCTCTTCTATGAGCCTAGCTCGGTTCTTTTAGATGAGTGAGTGCATTTCAGTTGTGGGCATAGCGAGTCGAACAATTCACTCTCCTTGGCGACTCTTTCACTGCAGGTTTGATCTCATGTAGTGTTGTTTTTGAAGGAGCGAATGTCGATTCGCTGGAGTGCTACCACTGGCTTGTGTAACAGGGGCCAATTTCAAGTCCTCAAATCCCTAAGTAGAATGCTTAATTAAACATGGATTTTCTTCTTTGCTTATTTTGTTTTTATAATTAACAATTTCATTCAGAGAATATTTAAGGGTTATTTTAGAAATCCCAACTGTTCCAAGAGGCCCTATTTGTCTCAAAAGAAACCTATCTTGTAAAGGGAGGGAAAAGTTATTTAGGAGCTATTATCAAGGTAATTTATTGTTGGCAAGATTGGTAAGGCAAAAAAGAGATTTCCAATACACCTTTTGAAAATAGAAGGTTAATTTTCTTCTACTTGTGAAATATTTGAGGAAGAAGGGCATTCAATTTACAAGTCTTAAAAGGTAGTCATATTGTTTAATCCCCATCTATTAATAAACAATCTTTCTATTGAGGAGGTTGAAGGCACCCGCTAATGGGAATTTAAGTACTCTATGTCTGCATTGTCATTGTCTTGTCGCTTGTCAAAATTAAACCAAGGTACAAAACATATGGACATCGAAGATGAGTATGTCACTAAGAAGACACTTGATTCCACCATAAAAACTTTAGAAGAGTGGCTCATTGGGGTTCTTTTGAAACACAAATTCCCTAAGGGAGAGTGACATGGGGAGGAGCCTCTTAGGGGACCATAAGCCAACATACCCAAGAGTGAAATAAGGAAATTTGACAACACTATTGAAAAACCATGGGTATGTTAATTGGAATTGTTACACCTCATATTGTATGAGGTTCCACTTTGTGATTTCCATCACATTGATGGAAATTTGCTACTGGTTCCTTGGAGCTATTGGACCGACTTGGAGGGGATTCATCTTTATGGAGCCCCTTATTGTCATGGCATCATATCATTTGATGGAGATTTTTGGTTGGGGGAGTCTCACTTCTCCTTGATCGGATGATTGTGCTCGCTGCTTGGTGGTCTTCCCACATGTGCTTGCCTTGTTGATCACCCCTTGGTTGCATTTTTGATGGATGTGGAACATACTATCTCACTATGGTGGTTTGGTATATATGCTTATCTTGGATATGGATGATGGTTTTAGCCCCCTAGGAGGTTAGATGATGATGGTGGTAGGAGGTAGATGTTTCATGACATTGTTGTTGATATTTCCTAGTGACTTGGTGGGTTGATGTATGATGTTGTTGTCATTAGGAATGGGGTGTTCTACATGATCCTCATGTGTTGGATGTGTGATGGAGAACATACTTGATGATTGGATGGTTTAGCACTTCTTTATGTCCCCTTCTTTTATGATGTTTCTATGCTGGGATGATCAATGTGAGGAGCTTTCTCCCTCTTTATTTACTTGCTGTTTTATTTTTGTATATTGCAATTCTTCTAATTAACTAATTGCAGATTTGGAATAATAATTCAGAAGTAATACAATACTTATATATTTTGTTGATGAGTGGTACCTTCTAGGGCCCTCCAAGATTCATTTCATATAAATTTCCAGCAAGCACTCTAAGGAAAAATGTAACAAACATTAGTTCCTTTGCCTTGAGTTCATATAATTTAAAAGATGAATGTATCAAATAGATTTTCACCATTAAGAGGTTGAAGGTGGAAAACAACCCTTTCATCACTAGTGGCCTTCATTGAAGTAGTTGTGAGTGTGACAAATCAAGTTTTTCCATTTGTGTAGTACTTTATGACTCCATTAGCCCATGATTGATAGGCACTGGTTTCCTTTCATATCTTTTCATTCCTTGTTCTTTTCCTTTGTTTTCTTACCTTGCCCTTATCTCATTTCCATTTTCATCCCATTTCATATACTACAACAACCGTGCATTTTGTTAAGGCTTACTCTTCCTATATCACTTAAGACCCCCACTCCATAGCCTTAACAATCTTATTTAGGGATACCCCGCTTGAGTTGGAGGAGATCTAACCTAAAGAGAGAGGAAGAGCTACTGAGGTGACAGTGGGTGGCCTTCCTTAGTTGCACAAACTAGCCCCTTGATACTTGGGACGATCATTGGGGGTGCTAGATTTTGTTGTAACATTTTGGCGTCGTTGTCGGGGATAAAACCCATTTTTTCGGAAGATATTCTTTGATGAGGGTTTTGTTTTGAAGGTATTTTCTCATCTCGGCTACTCCACATTTGATGGCTTGCTAATTTTGGAGGTGAGGATTGCAAGCAATCACTTGAAGAACTCACCTTGGTGACTCCAATTTTAGATTTTGTATGAGGCATTATGGTATGCATGTAATTTCAGATTTCAACGTTTTGAAGATTTGAATAAATGATTCCAACCAAAGGGAAGTTTTGGTTACCCCTTCGATTTTTTCATGCATTTCTGGATCTTCACATCATCTTTATCTTTGTATTTGGATTCATCATGTTCCAATTTTTTGGGGACAAACTCCATTTGGATTCTATGTGTATTTCATCATTCATGAAGTTTATTATTGAAAATAATATTGTCCATGAAGATGTTTTGATGATAGTTTTGCATTTCCTTTGAATTGAAAGACTGCATGGGAGTGGTATTGTGATTTCAGCCCTAAAGAGATAAAGTCATTTTCATTCTTGTTAGGAAATTTCAGAATTATTAGATGTGTGGATATGGTAATGAGAAGCATGTAATAGATTTATATGAGACATTTTTGGGTTGATATTTATGCTAAAGTAGAAGAGAAGGTTGTTGGTTTGATAATTTTCCATGAGAAGAACCCTTCAAGTTTTTTCTTGGTTGAGATTAAGATGAGACATGATGTTTATACTTGTCCATGAGAAGAACCCTTCAAGTTTTTTCTTGGTTGAGATTAAGATGAGACATGATGTTTATACTTACATGGTAAAATATATTAGAAGAAAATTTGCTCATCTTAAGGATATATTGCAGCCTTGTCCTCCATCTCATGAGCCATTCTCATATTATATTTTAGAAATGGGTGATGAATTTGTTGAAGAACATATTGCAACCCTACATGTAGAAGACATTGGTCATGAAGAACCCACTTCATTCTTCCATGAAGACAAGGGTAGTGTAACTTGTTATGCTTTTCAAAATTCAAATTTTGATGATGTAATGGTTCATTTGGATGATGATGTTTTTGAAGAGAAGTCCTTGTATGATGATGGAATGTTGATGTACTTATTTCTTCATGAGATGAGAGTGAGGGCAACCAAGATTTTGAAATTAGTAAGGAGAATTTTCAGCTTGATAGCCATAGTTAGGAGATGGATTATTAGATGTGCTTTGGGGATCCTATCTATGACATTGATGGGGATGATTCTAGGCAACGTTATAAGAACCAGATCGGTTATTGCACTGATCGACCCCCAAAATGTAAACCAGACTGGAATCGGAAAAAAACCCAGACCAAAAAATGCATAAAATATTCAAATTTTGAAAAAAAAACCATATATATTCATGTTCATACATATAAATCCAAACCATTATACACAAATATGCATTTTCATGTATATAACAAGTGAGGGTGCATATAACCAAAATAACACCCATTGAAATCCATATTTAAACCAAAATACATCAACAAAGAGGCTCTAAATGGCCTCTAGACTCCAAAAAAATCATGCTACATCAAATAACTAAGTATCATCAAAATCATTGCTTGTATTGGGATCCTTATCATTAGTATCAACCTCTAAGCATTAAAATAAGGTAGAAAAAGCTTAACATGCTTAATCAATGATTTTGCTTGAGTGAAGGGTACATTTTCACTAGGGCCATGATAGAGTAGTTCAATAATCAATGCCACCAACATCAAGGTACTTAGAGAGCTTGGTGCTCTTTACTAAATGTTAGTTCCATGCCCGCATACATGATAGAATCTAGTGGAAACGTTGCAATCCTACCAATCCTAAAATCCTAAAACCCTAAAACTGTTAAGTTTGCTGAATTTTGAATGGGATCTAAAATTCTACTTTCTCCATATGAAGTCTAATGAGGTTGGAACCACTCTCAAACATCCTGAAACAATCAATGGT
Source organism: Picea engelmannii (assembly GCA_009831015.1). Lineage (NCBI taxonomy): Eukaryota > Viridiplantae > Streptophyta > Pinopsida > Pinales > Pinaceae > Picea > Picea engelmannii. Next base: position 122,215 of record ML821306.1, read on the forward strand.
AATGTTAAAAATTTAAGTAAAATGATAGGAAATGAAAGATAAAAGAGTGTCAACTTTTTTAATATTGCCATTAATTACTAGAGTTAGGTTTTGTGCTTCACTTTAATTATTTATTATTTTTTAAAGAACTTTAGTAGGGCCCTAGGGTTAGGTATTTTGCTTGCCCTTTACTTAATTTATTGTTTAAAAAAATAAATTGATTTTCGGTGGTCCCTAGCTGCGCCATACGGTGCTATATGAAACTGATTGCTTCGGTGCTTTAAGATTGGTTCCATAAATAACCAACTTTAACTGGTTTGAAACAGCTAACCGGATCAGTATGGCACCGAAACTAGTTGGTTATGATAAAACTGGTTATAGGGAGGACAACTCATCCATGTTTAGGAGGTGCATGTGCAGAAATTTTTGATGGTGATTTACAACTATGTTTTCCCATGTTTAATTTAAAAAAATTTCAGTTTTTGGAGCATGTTAGTGATGATAAAGGTGTTGGAAATTTTCAGCCATTATCTTCTTCAATTTTTTGTGAAAGTACATGTGATTTTTCAGTTGGAAATATTGTTTTAAGTGCTGAAAATTGTATGGGGTAGCAAGACATTGAATGCAGATTTTAGAACAGTCATTTCCAGCTATCAAATAGTGTGCAAAATTTTATTTTCAGATTTGAAATTTCATCTCATACTTCATCTTCATGCTTGGTAGAAGATAGTTTATGGTTGCACCAACGTACAACCTCTTTGTTTGATGGTGTGATTGATGTTTGTCATGCAGATTTTCCTCTGGAGAGGCACATAGTTGATGTTTTGCAGATTGATAATGGGTTGCCATATACATTTTCTAGACCATATTCCAGTCCTCTTCAACAATGGATTGGGTTAGCATGTGCTAAAGCATGCTATCTTACTTCAGAGTTTTGTATTGGTTGCCATGTATGTAATGTAATTTCATTTTGCAGCCATGGTGTACTAGGGATTCCGACATATATAGGCCTTATTTTTTATGTAACCTTGTTTTGGAGCATTACCAAACATACATGTAGAGTTCATGGCCTTAAGATGATACTTGGATGGTTGCATTGACTATTTGACTTCACAAAGACTCTTGTTTAAGCCTAGGTTAGAGTAGTGTAGGATGAATAAGCTCAAAACATGTGAGCACTAATTTACTTTCATGTATATTTTTGGCATTGTTATAGCCAAATTTTGAACCCTTGGTGATGTATATATAACAAAAAAAAAGAATAAGTATGTGGTGTTTACAGATGTTGATTTGTATCCATCTAGCCACATGGTCTTGTCTTTTCTTTCTTTTTGATAGGTTGAACTAGAGATTTCTAGGGTTCTCATGCACTCCCAATAAGAGTGTATGTCCCCAAGTTGGAGCCTATTATTACACCTCATATTGTATGAGGTTCCACTTTGTGATTTTCATCACATCGATGGAAATTTGCTGCTGGTTCCTTGGAGATATTAGATCGAATTGGGAGGATTTATCTTTACGGAGCCCCTTATCTTCATGGCATCATATCATTTGATGGGGGTTTTTGGTTGGGGGAGTCTCACTTCTACTTGATCGAAAGATTGTGCTTGCTGCTTGGTGGTCTTCCCACATGTGCTTTCCTTGTTGATCACCCCTTTGCTGCACTTTTGATGGATGTGGAGCATACTATCTCATTATTGTGGTTTGGTATATATGCTTTGTAACATCCTCGGTTTTAACCCCCACAAATTGTAATGTAATTGTATAAATGTGAATTAGGTAGGTGAGTCGATATGATTGGGGCAAAGAGCCCATGTTGATTAATGTGGCCGGGGGACAAATTGTATATTATGTGCATTGAATAATTATTAAAGATAGTAATCGTTGGTTGCGATACGAGAGGAATGAAAACGATGGGGGGCTTTGATTTCACAAGAGAGAGGGGTCCAAGGGGGATTTTATTCATGAGCATTAATCCAACCCACATTCTTATCATTGTGTATAACCTTCTATTTGTTGCTGAGTGTGCTGAAAGCCATTTAACATGTAAAAGGGTGGGTGTGAGTGGTCAAATCCCATAGTTATTGGAGAGCATGGGTTGAAGTACAATCATCTTTGGGAAGAGTGAGAGTCAAGCAAGAAAGAGAGAAAAAGGGAAATTCGTATGGAGAAAGGGGACAATTTTTACATGCAGATTTTTGGGCAGTAAAGAGAGAGTTGAGTGCTGGGAAGAGCACCATCCATGTGCTTGAAGGCAACCATTGTTGGGCTGTGGTTATGCTGGAAAATAGACATGTGTGCCTGCAAAACAGGCTGTAATCCTGAAGTGCGTTTTCCTTGTTGAGGAAATGACTCAAGAGCCTTCTGAAAGCTGTTGTGAGAAATCCTAAAGCAGCTGAGATTTCCTGGAGTCCCCAAGTGAGTGATTCTTGGCCAACTGAGTGCACTAGGGGACCTGATAAATGAATTGTACAACTCGAGGGATTGTGAGCAGTGAGGGGGGTACATACCTTGGGTAGTGTAGGTTGTGGGGAAAAAGAGAGAGCTAGAGGATTGGAACTGTTGTGAGAATAAAACCTGGGTTTTGGGGCTGCTGTGTGTGGAGAGTGGACAACCAGTGGGCCGAATCTCCTTGTGGACTTATAGCCTTAGCTCAGGGGTGGCGTGCTGTTGAAAGAAAATGAACAACAACGCCTATGGCTGGGAGGTTCATCCTTCGTATGCGACATTTGGTTTATTATTAACAAATAAGTGTTTCGGTCCTGTTCTTATGTTATTTTGTTGTGTGAATGGTATATGAATGTTGTGCTATGTTTTGTTGGGTTGCATGCATTTTGAATTTGTAAATGCTATAGATGCATCGATAGATCCACATGCTGTTTGCAATAATTTTCATGGGTATGCTGCCCCTTGGTTTTCTTTTATATGTATGGGGACGTTTTTAAATTCATTTTTAGCAGGCTAAGTCGTTTTTCGTAGTGACGAGACTCAACATGGGTGTTGGGTACGTTACAGAATGGTATTAGAGCTCAAGGTTCAACATTGAGCTTGTATGGGCTAGGAGCCAGCACGAATTGAGCAGATTCGTGGTTGCATATTTTGACCTGTGATGAATTTTGGGAAAAACGGGGAACAAAAATGAAATCCTCAAATTCTGAGCAAATTTTGAGTTCAAATGTTTTAGAGCAGTCAAATAAGGTAATTCATGGTGTCAAGTTGCAAGTTGAAGAGTCGAATTTGGCCTTGGAAGTTGAATTCCTCTGTGTTTCAGGGAGGCTGTGAAGTTTTGCAGATCGACGACTAGATTAATTTGACCTGGAGAATTGACGATCGAGATTCAGTCGCAAGAGGATCAAAGCTAAGCGTTCTCGAAAGGCCTGTTATGTTGAAATAATGTAACTGCAAAGTGTATTCTAATTATTATTGTTGTATTATTCATTAGATCAATCCCCTATTGCGGATTGATCATGTCGGCTATTGTAAAAGACCAAATCCCCTATTGCGGATTGGTCAAAACATATTTGTAATAGGCAGAATAAGAAGTCGGCCCCATAATATATTAAAGAGGCCCCAGAATATATTAAAGGTGGTTATAACCACCCAGATTGAGAAGTCGGCCCTACCAGTGAAAAGACACCTCCACACATGCCAGAGTTGTATAAATAAGAAGGCTAGCACCTCACTTAGACACACACTCACTTGTTCATTTGAGGAGCAAGTTTCGGAGCTGCAGTTGGAGAAGAGAGAGAGAGAGAGAGAGAGAGAGAGGCACATTCTTGGGAG
>ML821307.1:2515-16045 GCA_009831015.1 Picea engelmannii
TAGCCATTGATTAAAGAAGGTTTAGCCTAGCCATAGCTACACTAGCCGTTCTTTTTTCTAGGTTAGTTTTGGATAGAAGTTGAAAAAAGAGGACGTCCTAGGCCTAATTGAGTTTACACCTAGGGTTTGGACTCTTAGGTTTTCAAAAGACTTGTCCCCAAGAAACACTTTTCAGCCCTAGACTTGTATTTTGAAGCTAGCCGTTTTGCCAAAGAGTTCTAAGGAAAGAGGGAGTAGCATGAGGCCTAGCTTTAGCTACACCGGAATGAGTCTCCTCCCCTTAGGGTTTTGACTTGGTGGCCTTGCCATAGTAACACCAACAAGCCTAACTCTCCCGTCCTTAGATTTAGATTCTCCCAAGCCATTAGCCTTACTCCTTGACTCCATTTACCCTAAGGCACTAGTCTAATCCTAAACAAACTCTTTCAAACTTTCTTGAATTTAAAACCCTAACTAACCCTAGCACTTTTACTAACCCTAACCCTAAGATGATGTCATTCTTTTATTGAACTTTTGAGTGGATTAAAAATTGTGTCTAGGTCATCATTTGATTGGCATTGATGTGTTGAATATTTTCATTGGCCTAATTTGCAAAACGTCCACCTCTTTGCCTCTTAAACTAACCTGATTTAGGGCTGACATCACCTTTCTAACAGCAGAAATATTAATGACATCAACCCTTCTTTTAGACCTTGTTTAGCATGAAATATTGTGGTTTTATTAACATATAAGTGTTGAGCAATTTTTCATTGACTTTCCTAAGAAAACGTCCACTTATTTGTCAAGCAAAACCAACCTGATTTAGGGCTAACGTCACCTGCATATCAGCAACAATATTGATGACGTCCAACCTCTTTCTAACCCTTGTTTAAGTGTAAAAAGCTCCGATTTGGTTGGCATTAAAGTATAGATTATTTTCTTGGGGTTATTGTGCAAAACGTTCACTTTTTGCCTTCCAAAAAACAACATATATTAGGGCTGACGTCACCCTCAAATCTGCAATAGTGATGCAGCAACAATATTTACATATGAGCAGATTTATGATGTTTACTACATTGTGAAATGATAAAGACTGGTTTTATACATTGAATGCCAGTATCCCTTGTGTATTTATTGAATAAGTGATATAACATATAAGTGTTTATTGCAATCATTGACTTCGTCAATAATCACATATATTATTGCTCATATGTATTTAAGATAGTCATTGATGTTTGAAGTACTAACCACTACAGCACATATTCTAGTTTTGTTTGTCTTGTCTCGCAAACAGGTGCCATTCAGTTGGATATGTTCTTCCTTTGACTATCTCCTTCTTGGCAGTAATCTGTGAAAGGGAACCTCTTACCTTTATCCATTAAACCTTTATCCCTTCAGGAAACCACATTACATAGGGACGTCTCCCTTGGACTAGACATCCTAAATAGAAAGAGCTCCCCATTGAGGTGACAGTGGGTGGGGAAGCTCCTATTACGCCGATTTCAATCCTTGACTCAAGCTATTTAAACCTTTCCTACAAACCGTGCGATAACAGGACCAACATGGGGCAACCCTTCCCAGAGTCCTTCGAATATAATGCATGCCCAACCATCTATGTCTTATTTGGGAAATTAGTTGATGATGTCTCCACATATGCAAAATCCATATGTTGGCCAGGGCCCTGGTTTCTACCAGAATTCAGGCTATCAGCTAAACTTTTCCTAGCAACCTGGTGCAAGTCAAACTCCAGGCCCCTTTTTCCCAGGTTATCACCAACAACCCAAACTACCTTTCCTGGCAACTTTGCACTTGCCAGATTTGACAAGGTTGTTGAATGACCCCATTTGTCACGATCTGCATTGGCCTCCTATGCCAATGAAGTTGCCTTCAAACATTCCAAAGTTTGAAGCCAAGCCTAACGAAGATCCAGGTGATCACGTGACTACCTTCCATCTTTGGTTATCATATAACTCATTAAAATATGACTTCATATAATTATGATTGTTTCAACGTAGTCTCATTGGGAGTGCCGTGAAATGGTACATTGAGCTTGATCGCTCAAGATACTCTTCCTTTGGTGAGCTGGCAATGACTTTTCTAAACCATTTCCATTTACCTATGAGATACGATGCTAGCACAGAGCTGCTAGCCAATTTCGAACAGACGACAATGGACCATATCTCTGATCACATCCAAGAATGGAGACGTCGAAAGAGTCTAAGCAAGGTGCCAGTCCCACCAGTATTCCTGCTTGATTGGTTCCTTAAGTCTTTGGTCCTGCAGTTATCCAAAGACATTGCAACATCGGGTGTATTCTCCAAAGAAGATGCCATCATGAGAGCTCAACAATTTGAGCTCATATATTCTCAGTCTGGTTTATTATACAACATCTTACCAAATGCACCATGCTCAATACTGGATAAAACTAGACAGAGAGATGGACCACATGCTGATGGTATTGTTGGTTCAGCACACACAAAGCCCATTGAGCAATTGACGAAGCAGTTGTAGTAGTTATCTATACAACATACAACGTCAAGACAAACTACTACTTTGGCTTCTCCCCCTACCCAAACGTCAGAGATACACAGTGCAATCGACTAACGTAAAGGCCACCCAATAGCCTGAAGGAAAGAAAAAACAACGAAAGAAGGGTAAGAGGGATAAAAAACCTACTGATAATGCTGGCGGGGACAATACTTAAAAATGGAAGGTGAGGTATCCATGCAAATTGTGCATGGTAGACCACCCAACCCATCTCTATTCTCGACTTGCAGATGCCCAAAAGTTTGTGATGCAACAACAACAGGCTGTGTTGACTAATCCATTTCAACATGGGAAAAATCTAACTCAAGCATCTGCAAGCACCGAATGGGGCAGCCAGGAACCCTGTCCGCCTCTGAACAACCCCGCATCCGTGAACGTATATATGGTTAGGGGTGATGCTTTTATATCGACTAGAGCACATGACCATAGTAAACCAAGAACTTTTGAGAAGGGTAAAGAAGCTAACCTCCCATCTCTTCCTCTACAGATTGAGAAGATGTTGGGAGAAACAATGACACAATTCCCAAAGGTACATTTAAAAAAGCTTCTCATAACCCAAACGCAAGGGCCTCCCAGAACTACTCTGTGGTGGAGGATTTATCACAAACCCCTTGTGCAATGTCCACTTTGGAGGTCTTCAAAAGTTGCCCTTCCCAGAGGAAAGCCTTGTTAACCACTTTAGGATCTACCGAGACTTGTAATCCGGGTACAATTATGCTGGATACCACTGACTTAAAACCTCGTCTACCTTACCATGTAGCGTTTCATATAGTAATGGCTTATCCCATGAATACGTTTACTCGAAACATTTTCCACCTGGTGGTTGATGAGGGCACCTTGACATGCATTATGTCGTTGGCATGTTGGAAGGCCATTGGCCAACCTATTTTGTCTCCGTCACCTACTCTTCTCATCACTTTCAATGGTCGTTCATTCCAACCACATGGCATCATTCCTTCTTTCCCCATGTAGTTAGGGGGGAAGACCATGTGTTTCTAAGTAGAGGTAGTCGATGCTCCCCTTGACTATAAACTCTTGTTAGGAAGGAGTTAGACTTATGCTATGCAAGATGTGGTTGCTACAGTTTTTCGGGTCTTGTTGTTTCCACACGAGGGTCAGATAGTGACCATCGATCAATTGTATTTATCCAGACCTGACCTAGCTTTGGGGGCATCCACAGTCCCAATCATTGATAATACTCAACTAGGTGTCATCAACATAGGCGTTGGTTTGTGCCCATCCTTGATGGGTACTTTTGATTACCCACCCCTTCATGGCGATATCAAATTTATATCCAATCACCATAAGGTTGAGATTTTTCAAGTTTCGTTGTTTCGCATGACTTACTTCGAGGATCCATGGATACTTCCTTCCCCATCGGCCACGATGGATGGGAAAGGGCATCCAGGCATGTCCATTCCCTTGTCCACAACTGAAGTAGCATACTCATTAGTCCAACAAACTTCATCCCACACCGATCTGACTCTTGCACAAGAGTTAGATCCACTTCCTGAGCCTATTTGGGCTCAAGGTTCTCTCACTAACACCGATTCATTGGACTTAGTATTGCCTTCTCACGAAGCAATAATCGAAGAAATGACTAGTCCAGACAAACCTTGGGAAGATCTTCATCACAGATCATAATTTCTCCCAGAGTTAAGCTGAATCGAAGTAGGAGAATTCACAGTGACCATGCCGGGAGATCAATCATGCCCTATTAATTTCTTAGCTACACACGACATTTATGATGAGGGAAATAAAACAACTATTGCTAAAATTGTACTGATCAATAACTCCCAAAACCCTGGCATCATGGAGAATGTTTTCATCGGAGTGGAGTGCTCCCCCAAAGAGATTCAAATCTACACAGATCTTTTCAAAGAATTCTGCGATGTTTTTGCCTGGTCTTATGAGGAAATGCCAGGTATCAATCCAGAAAAAGTTGAACATGAGATCACAACGTATCCTGATGCTAAGCATGTTCGGCAGAAGCTTCGTCCAATTAATCCTAAGAAAGAAGCAACCGTTAAGGTTGAGGTTGAGAAATTTCTAAAAGCAGGTTTTATCTATCCTATCCATTTGATTCAATGGGTTTTAAATCCTATGTCAGTCAATAAAAAACAAGGAACGATTCGTGTATGTACTGATTTCCATGATTTGAACAAGGCATGTCCCAAAGATAATTTTCCAACACCATTCATTGACCAGATCATTGATGAATGTGCTAGTTGCGAAGCCTTTTCTTTCATGGACGGTTTTTTGGGATATAATAAAATACAAATCAAACCTGAAGACCAACACAAAACAACATTCATTTGTCCTTGGGGTACATTCGCATATCGTAAAATTCCTTTTGGTCTTAAAAATGCTAGAGCAACCTTTCAGCGGGCCATGTCTTTCACTTTCCATGACCTCAATCATATAGTCGAGGCCTATTTAGATGATTTAGCATCACGATCTCACAAGATAATCGATCATTCCACACACCTTCGACTTATCTTCGAACGTTGTCGCTACTTTTGGATTTTCTTGAATCCAAATAAGTACAACTTTTATGTAATGTCAGAACATTTGTTAGGTTTCATTGTATCCACAACAGGGATCATGGTCAATCCTCTCAAGGTTGAGGCAATAATTCAGTTGCCCCCCCCCACGTACAATCCTTCAACTTCAGAGTCTAGAAGGCAAGGTGAACTTTTTACAATGCTTCATCCCCAACTATGCGGAATTCACCAAGGGATTTATGCGCTTACTGAAGAAAGACGTTCCCTTTTACTAGGATGATGCGGCTCAACGCTCTTTCGACACATTGAAACATACCCTCACAACTGTCCCTCTTCTCTGGCCACCGAACTATAACAAATATTTCTTATTATATATGGCTGTAGCAGAGTCAACCATTGGCATGGTTTTAGTTCAAGAAGATGACTTGTTCATAGAATAACTGACCTATTACCTAATTCGAGGCCTCATCAGACCAGAACTTAATTATTCTCACATCGAAAAACTTGCATTGGCAGCAATTCATGTTGTTCAATAGTTTCATCATTATGTTCTGTTGTGAAAGACCACCGTCATTTCTGTCATGAATCCATTCCAGTACATGTTGACACGATGGGTAATAGGAAGAAAAATCAGTAGACAGATAGTCATCCTCCAAGAGTTTGACTTAAATTTCATTTCAGCAAAGTCCAAAAAGTCACTAGTCTTCGCAGAACTTATTTCGGAACTTCTGGTTGAGTCAGGTGACATTGTGCTTGAAGAATCGCCTATTCGGGGACACATGTTTTTTATCACATCTTCAAATCCTTGGTATGGAGATATACTGATCTATCTCTAGACTTTGAAGTGCCCCACCACTGATTCTCGTGATGAGCGTCGACGTATACACCATCAGGCTAAGAATTATCTCATACTCGAAGATACATTGTATCAGAGAGGTGTAGACTGCATCATATGACGATGTCTCACTCACGAGGAAGTATTTATCGTGCTTAATGATTTCCATACTGGAGCTTGTGGTAGTCATTTTTTTGGGTTGGAAACAACCCAAAAGATTCTATGAGAAGGTTACTTCTGGCCGACACTTATCAAAGATTGTATCGAATCGGTCAAGAAGTGCCATCCATGCCAAATCTTCTCTCGGAAGATGAGGGCATATCCCGCTCCGATGTTTCCTTTCATCACCGTTGGTCCCTTCACCAAGTGGGGGATTGATTACACTACTTGTGACCCTCCTTCAGCAAGGGGGCACCTCTATATCATCGTAGCTGTAGACTACTTCACAAACTGGGTCGAAGCTATGCCAACGTTTAAAGATGATGGAGAGACTGCAACTCTCTTTTTATTCAATCAGATAATAGAAAGGTTCGGTTTCCTAAGGGAGATTGTCACTAACCATGGAAATCAATTTTAGAACCAAATGATGACTGAGTTAACATCAAATATTGGGTTACGGCAAGAACATTCATCACCCTACTACCCCCAAGCAAATGGGTAGGTGGAAGCTGTAAACAAAACTCTTAAGACTATTTTATAGTGAACTATCAACTCAGCCAAGTCAAATTGGCATTTGATGTTATACTCGACATTATGGGCTTACTGAACATTTGTTAAGACTACAACTAAATTTTCACCTTTTCAACTCATTTATGGGATGGAGGTAGTCTTGCCCATCGAATCTCAGATATCTTCTCTAAATTTGGCAGTACAATTATTGCCCGACACTTCTCCACTTGAAGAACGGTTAGTATACCTTGAGAAACTCAATGAGTAGCATTGTGATGTGGCCCTGGCCAATGAGGCTCACAAACATAAGGTCAAGTTTCAATATGATAGGTCCATTCGTCCTCGGGTTTTCTCTTAAGGTGACCTTGTCCTGGTCTACGACCAAGATAAGGACCCCCTGGGGGCAGGAAAATTCAAACCCATGTGGTTCGGACCCTTCATCATAAAAGAGGTTTTAAAAAAGGGCACTTATCGTCTGGTTGATTTTGAAGGGAATGCTTTGGTGGAGTCTAGAAATGGGCTCTACCTCAAGAAGTATTACTCATAGGGATGTCACTGTGGGTAACCTTTTGTAACATATGTATAGTCTTTGTACTATTACTTTTTCGTTTCTTTTAGTATTATGGACGTGTCATTGATACTATCTTTCATCATTATGGTAGATGTCAAGTGATTCCGAGGTGTTTGTTGGGTATGCAGACGGTGCTAGTTGGCACACTCAGAGGCTTGCCTCCGTAGCTTGGGTAATATTTACACCTCAAGGCCAATTATTATCTTCCGGAGGGATATGCTTAGGTGACACCACAAATAATGTTGCCCAGTATAACACAGTTATTGAGTTACTTCGTGACACTTTGCCATTGGGTATCTCTCATCTCCAGGTCTATCTTGATGCTCAACTGGTTGAGTCTCAGTTAAACAGAGTGTATCGGGTTCATGATCCAACTTTACACAGACAATTCCTTAGGGTATGTCTCTTAGAACAAAACTTTGATTATATTACATATTTTCATGTTCCTAGGAGGTTAAATCAAGTTACAGATACTCTAGCTAATCAAATTTTAGATTGGCATCTTGCACACATATGAAATAACATTGACATAAGCATGTAAATACATTTTTGCACACATGATCCATAAGACACAAAAGACCAAAAAAACATATATAATATCATAAAGTAACCAGTGTACATAGATGGATGCAAGCGTCTCAAAAAATAGGACCGATAATGAGTCATAAGGCTTATGCCCTCAAAACATATATACAAGTAATGCTCATGGAACGTAAAAATGTCTAGACCTGTGGGCCCTGTTATACTGGTCCATGGCATTGGCTAAGAACCGAAACAACCAGACTCACATCTGTGGTGCCCCCACTACATGAGGCTGCATAGATGGTGGTAGGTCCTCAATATTCTCCATCGGGACCGTGCGAGTGAGCGTAGTGGAGTTATGCTCAACCCATCTCAGTACCCTCTCAGCTTCCCCGACTGGAAGATCTCCTGCTACTACTAATCCCTTGGCGGCGGTAGGTGCGACCCTGGCTGATGACGACGCCTGTTCCTCGCATAGTCAGCAGGTCACACTGGTCCCATGTCTGTACATAATGAACATATATCCGTCAAATACTCTAGCATAAAAAAAAATTATATGTATAACAAAACAATATAAAAATTACATATAGAACAAAAAAACTACAAAGATGGAGACTTACCCATCTCCCCTCGCACGTCACCAGGAGGTACTCGTATCTTCGGGTCTCTCGAAAAATCAATCCTAGCATAGGGGTAGTCCTCTATAACCAGGATCTGTCATGACAACCATGAAAAAAAGTCATCATAGAAGGATTCATTGGTCCTTCCACCACCCTGTCGCGGTATTAATACTGCCCATCTACACATAGCAAGAAAAGAGGCCTGATGTCCTCGTACCACTACCCAAGGACTAGAACTCGGTACTCTCTCGAAAAAGAATGAACACAAAATAGTCCCGAACCCGAAGTTCCTTTGTGTCTATTGACGAAAATTTGTCAATTGCCTCTTTATACACTCCAATAGTGTAGTACTCCAATAAAAAATTTGTGCATTCAAGCACTGGACAACACAGTTCATCTGTGCACGGGACGCCTGATGAAAGGTCATTGAACCGGTAATCCGCCCAATGAGAAATACTATCGCCTGCAGCGATAGGTTATTGATCTTGCTTATAGGCACCTGGGATCTCAAATGATCTGTCCCAGCCTCACAGTACAGGGCTATCAATTCCACTATGTTCTGCGACCTCAATAGAAATGTCCTGAAATTGACTGGTTCCCCTCTCCTTCAGAGGCCAGTCAAAAAGTAAATATCCTTAGTGGTGGGCACTAGTGATTGCCCCTCTAGAATGAAAGCCTCTGCATCAAGGTGCCAATAGTCAACCAAGGCATTCAATAGCCTTGGTTGTGCCCCCATAAAAGGACATAGGAAGAACTTTAACAAAACACATTGCATTAATGTGACCACAACATTCAAATATTCCACAACCAACTCACCAACATCTTCTTTCTCCCTTTCCCTCCAGTGAACATACATCCTGCCAAAACAACAAGGTCCAGGGGGGTGGGTGAGTGCTATTTGTTTCTTTTTCTATAAAGGGAGGTCCACACGTGTTGTCTAGGTGACAGTCGCATGTACACATGGGCAGGTTTTACTTTTTCTGAGTGTACTTGTGGTCTGTCCAGAGACAGCCCGCGTGGACCTAGGGCCAACCTTTTAAAGGTCATCACCCACCCAAAAAATGAAATGCAAAGAAAAAATAAAGAATTGAAGAGCTAGATAGGGGAGTTTGTACTTACTTGGTCCAGATGGAAGTTCGTTTCGTCCACTATAGCTCCCGGAATTACCACTTTTATCAAAGGGGGTCTTTTGGCTCCAGAGTCAATTTCCAAATAAATGGTGATAATGAGCTGCCAGTTTCTATTTATAGACTTTTTGGCCTCCCGTATCATTTTCTTTATACCAAAAACGATTTAGAGTGGTTCAGGAGTTGCATCGGAGGGATTTGGTCGGGTCTTGGGACAGTTTTTGGGAGTTTTGATTAATTTTCGATGATCAACTTGAGCATATAGGTTAGGTTTCTACCCTGATTTTTGTATCTAGTTGTCTTTTTTTCTTTTCCATAGGATAGATCCCATCAGATTGTGACACGGAACTATCATATCTTCTTTAGAAGTGTTGCAACTTGGTGGTATATCTTACCAAAACATGGATGCCCTAGGTAGATCTTGGTTGCATTATGGTATTCATGCTTTCTCTACAACATTATAGGCTCGGGAGTCCTTGCAGTGTTTCCCGAATACGATTTTGAGCCTCATTTGAATGATTCTTCTTCTCTCTTGACCTCACCTTCAGGACTCCCAAAAGATAACAGGTCTTCTTTTAAGCCCTTTTCAGACCCTCTAAATATGAAAAGATTACCAAGCAATCTTGTGGCCTTTCATGCTCATTACACTGAAATTTGAAGTCACGTCTATCCGGCGGTAGTTTACCCCTTTTTCGGTTCGGACGGTCAACTATATGAACAAAGGTATACTCTATGGAACTTGAGCTCTATAAAAGAGTACTCTCAGGTATATTTTTATGCCCTTTTCATGCCTGAGGGACTACAATTACGAAGAAGGAACCCCCATGGAGTCCATAGTTAATCTCTTTTCAGACTCCCTAAAATTGAAAAGATCATCAAGTAACCTTATTCTTTCACACTTGTTAAACTGGTCCAGAAGAACATTCCTGATGGAGTCCATAGTTAATCTTTATTTAGACTCCTTAAAAATGAAAAAATGGTCGAGTGATCTTGTCCTTGTCACACTCATTAAAATGGTTTTGAATAGACGTCTTTTCGGTGCTAGTTTACCCCTTTTTCGAACCAACTAGACTACCTTCGAAAAGGGTACCCCAATGGAGTCTCCTTTTATGTTTTTTCAAACTCTCTAAATATGTAAAACCACCGAGATTACCTTCTCTGGGCTCGTTAAAATTACATTGAAGGACGTTACCATTGTGTGTTTTGTTAACCGTGTTTGCATCCCTTATACACCGGCCTTGTAACAGTTTGCTTCTGCGTCTTAACACCTTTGGCCCCTGAAGGAATTTGCCCGAGTATCATTCTACTAGAACATCTGTCTTGTCCTTGTGTCTTGAACTTGTATGTTTGCAAAACTCATTCCTCCATTGTAACGTAATATTCCTTTATTTTTTCCCAAAATTTGAAAAAGACAAAAAATAAATAAAAAAATCAAATATACCCCAAAAAGAGGAAGGGAAAAGTATTTTCTTTATTGGCAGCTTAACGATTCGTCCTTGGATAAAGCACATATTTCCATTTTCTCTTCAAGCTTTGGGATGTAGTATGACCTTAGGAAGTTGTTCCCGATACATAGAAGTTGTGTCCTCCTCCATTTGGTTACCCTTCCAAACATATGGAGAGTTTGTGTTGCCTCCTTCTTCATAGACTTATAATTAATACCATGCTAGCTAAGTCTCATCATTTCTCGTGCTATTGTCCAAGGGAAGTTTGTCACCAAACCTGAGTCATCCCCTCCACAATTTGTCTCTTATCCTCATACCCGACCATCCTGAACATCCAATCAAGTCTTTATTCGAAATCAATGAAGCCTTCAATCTGATCATCAAGATTTTCTAGTCCATGACTGATGAGCCGTCGAAGACCTCTGGGTAGTGAAGTCATACACTCATATTACACTCCTACCTGAGTTTTGAAGATTTTGAATTTGTTTCTCAAGCTTTGAAGATCTCATCTCCAGCCATCAGGCCGTATCAACTTCTAGAAGATGGATACTCTATATGTATATCTTTTCGATTTCAAGATGTAGCTCCGTTGTGTATTATTCGTAGCTACTCTTTATATAATTATAAGACATGGATCTACAGTGTATTTGATTGGTATCCATGATTCTATTTTATCCCGAGCATGGGTATGTCTGCCTCGGTGAGACATTTTCTATTTTGCAAATGACACCTCCTGGTTCCTGATCCTTGGGCTCAATCGTTCGGCACATAAGTAAAGATTGGTAATGTATTTCGACCATCAGATGCTCTTCTAACCTCACACATTTGGGGGCATTTTTTATAATCCGAAATTGCACCATACATGCTTACTTGGCATTATGCCATCTCAGATCCCTTTTTTTCCAATGCACTATTGAACAACTCTTTAAAAATCCTCTTTTATAAAGGCCCATGTGCCCTACTCCATTACTGCACACATGTACATGCTAGTTGGCCTCAAACAAATCACATGGACTGACAAAAGCATGGAAAAAAGGAAAGTTGTCAACGGAACACACAGCTCTGGGTGAGTTAACTGAAACTCTCGGCCATGCATGGGTGAGGGTTTGTCCAAATACCTAGCTTCTTCTAACATATAAAACAAGGGATAGGGGTCCCACTTGGATAAGGAAAAATGATAGCAAAGAAAATTTGCCCATTTTCATATTCCCATTGCCCCAACCCTTTAGTCATCCTTGTGCCAAAAGAGAGACAAAGAAAATAAGTTGGAGGATAGTTGAAGAGGAGCCTAGGATCAGGTTCGCGGAGCGGTGGCCAGTCTCGATTTTTTGTAAGTTGACTCATTTTAAGTAATAAGGAAAATGCGTTTCCCATCCCAATTCATGAGTTATTCATAATTTGTTAAGTACATGTTTGAATTTCTAACCTGTTAGTCTATAGGTAAGATGCATGTATAGTTGTTTCTTGTCTTGTATGCAGGTCATCATTGGAAAGGAAAATTGTGAACAAGTGATCAAGTGCAACAAGGGATTGACATCAAACACCTGGAATGAGTTAGGGTGATCTAGCCATGTTTTACTGAAAGAAATAGAATTTAAGTTTGGGGATGAAGGTAGAAGGTAGATTTTCTCTTGGTCATATATGTATGCAAAGAATAACCCTATTTTCTAGTCTGTAAGGAGGTTTCCCTCACAACATAATGCCTTTATTATATGCTAAAATTTGGGTGTCCAATAACGTTTGTTGTTTGTTCCAAAGAAAACTATTTCGGGAATGCTACATTTTTTGTGTCCTATTGGATGCTAAATTTTTTTTGTCTGGGAACCTTTTTTGATGTAACAACCATTACTACTTTCAAAGAAAACTAATTTGGTAATGCCTTTGATGCACGACATTGTTACTATTCTATTGTATGTTACATGTTTGGTGTCCAGGAACCTATAATTTGATAAACTTCATTTTTGTTTATGTCCAAAAGGCTTTACTTTAAAGAAAACTAATTTGGGGATGCTAATTTTCTTCTGTTTTTGTCCACGAACCTATGTAATAGACGTTATTACTATTCTATTGTATGATTTTAAATGTTGATGTAATTTCCATAAATATGTAACATACATTATTAATTTTTCATAAATTTCAAAGAATACTCATTTGAGAATTTCAAAGAAAAGTTTTTCAAATTTGAGATATCATATTTGACACACACACACACACACACACACACACACACACACACACACACATATATTTTAAATTTCCAGGAATATGTAACATGTTTTCTTTATTTTTTTATACAAATGTGTTAAAAACCAAAGACTAAATACAAAAGTACCACAATAGATATACAAGAACAATATGTAAAATCTCCTTTATTACCATCAAACCCTTGAGGTAGGGCAACACCATACAATGAATCCTATTATGGAGGGGATCCTCTCCTATTCGCTTGCCTCTTCGAAGAGGCATCCTCCTATTGAGGTACCACTCCAAATACAATACTTTTCTTCATGTCTCATTACATTGCTTGAACCCCTTTATATAGTGATGCCATCACCTAAGAACATTCTAGAGGAGGAATCTTCTAGAAGTAGAACCTTCTAAGAATTCCGCTTACATTTATTATATCTAATTACCCATTTATTATATCTAACTACCATAGTGGGTCTTATTTAATAATATAGTGGACCTAGTCCACCTTACATTGAATGACC